>VWYK01068590.1:0-25166 GCA_013399775.1 Semnornis frantzii
TAGTCTGGGTAATTTTCATAGTGAAGGGGGGCAGGTAATTCCCAAACAATCACAACAAGGCTCTGGGCAACCTGATCTAGTGGAGAATTTCCCTAGCTACTGCAGTCAGGGCTGAACTAGATGACCTTCAGAGGTTCCTTCCAACCCAAACCATTCTATGACTTTTTTTTTTTTGACTCTTTGATACCATCTCTAGGTTTGAAACTAGAACCACAGAGCTTCTGGACTTCTTGACTCCTGCAAAAATAAATAATTCCACATACATCATCAGACCTACAAGTCACTCGCGTCCCTTGTGGTTTGTGTAAACCCACGGTCCACTCCCCTTGGAAATTGTGTCTGAAATGCTGTTGCAAACACGAGTGGTACTGGATATACCCAAAGTCAACAGACGGCCCATTAAACATAGTAACTGCCTATGCAAAAGCTTTTTCCCCTCCCAGTAAATCAAGCTCCCATTTTCCATTCACAAAATGTGTGTGTCTGCATGCTGGGCTTGAAGTTGCCTGGTTTGGATGCCGTTCAAACATCAATACATTTTTATCACAGGTTTAGGGTTTGTTTTTTTCTTCATATGAAAGTTAAAAGCCTAATGGGATCGCTGCACAGAGACGGAATAGTTCCAGGGGAGGAAGTAATAGATGATAAAAAGAAGGGTGTTTGATTTCAAAGGCTTCTCCTAGAAAGTTTCATGAATAGAAAATGCTTACACCAATACTGCCAGCCTACATTATGGATATCAAATGAAAAAAAGAAAAAAAAAAAAAAGGAAAAAAATCTTTTTTTAGCTCTTGGGGGAAATTAAAATAACATACTCGTGGTGGAGAATATGCATCTCAGTGAATGCTTTGTTTATAGTTTGTACAACACAAGGCAAGTGGTTTGGAATTCACTGGAGTAAGTCAGGCTTGATTCATTTCAGTGCCTTCAACTGACCATTGCACCGAGCCTTCTGCTGGGCCATATCCTGAGCTTGGCTCGGATGCCACCACATTGAGTTCACTGTTTGCCATCACCAGGGCGTCAGACAAAACTCAGACATTAACTAAACCCCTTTTCATAATCTTCACTGTGCTTCATTTCTTCTTACTCCTTCCTTTCCTTGTTTGATGTGAAGTTTTCCAGAGTGTTTCAACTTGGTTGGGTTCCTAATTTTTCTTTCCCCGGGGACAGGATTGCATCAATCTTCCTGAGAACATTTCTTGTCAGTTCCCTGCTTATCTCAGTTCCATAAATACATGTGAGATTACAAACCTATTTTCAAAAGACCAAAGTTGCTCTGAAAAGAAGAAATTTCTTTACATGTGATAAAAGTGATAAATAACTAAGGGATAAATATTTGTGTGTGCAGTGCAAGGTTTATGGAAGCTTTAGCCAGCTACTGGAAATGTAAAATGGAGCTCTTGGAGTTGTTTCTGCTTGATGGTCTGAGTAGAAACTCTTGGACCATCTGAATATGAAACAAATCTTTAGTCTCAGCCCAGCAGAAATTTGCTAAACCTTGGCTCAAACCATGAAGCTGGCTTGTGGAGGGGTTTAAAACCTCATTTATTTAACTTCTTT
Organism: Semnornis frantzii; assembly: GCA_013399775.1. NCBI lineage: Eukaryota > Metazoa > Chordata > Aves > Piciformes > Ramphastidae > Semnornis > Semnornis frantzii. The sequence goes on from VWYK01068590.1 coordinate 1,564, forward strand.
GCATTTCTTTCTCTTTTTCATTTCTCAGACTCGTTTGTGAGCAAGTATGGCTTAGCCAGCCCACTAGTAACTTCTCCTCTTCCATGACCCTCTCTGGATTCCTCCATTGTGCTATCACCATGCAGCAACCACAGACATTGCAAGACAAAAAGGAGGAATAGAAAGAGGTGGCTGTATCCTAGAAAACAGGATTTGTCCCTCATTAGATGGGATGTGGCAGGACACTCACTTCAGTGCATCCCATACACACGTTCTAGCAAAGTGTAATTACAACCAGGCTTCCTAAATCCAACCTCCAGCTAAACTCAAGTATATGCAACTGACTTTCTTCCCTGTTTCTCTGCTAACAATGTTTGGTCAGTATTTATTTGTTTGAGTGTTTGAAGAGGGAATTTAATTCATATGAATATAGGTATTCATCATGTAAATGAATGTATTTATTCTGCAAAGGCTCAGCCTGTCTCTGCTACACTCATGCAGTTACTTGATAGGAATGTGACAAGAGGAAATTGAATATAAAGTCTACTGGACAGCCAATAAATCAGGCTTATATCTTTCTCTCTACCTCAGACAGGAAGGAACCCAGCTATTTTTAAATCTATGGTCCATATAACTAGCCAGAGCTGTTTCTTCTGGTTTAAAAAAAAATCAAGATTTTAAATGTCCTGCAATTCTTTAGACTTGCCATGTGCTTGTCTCCCCTGAGAACATTGCCTCCCCTTGCCTGGGATTCCAAACATTCTGATGACACAGCCAAAATGCACTCAAGGACCCCACGTCAATCCCAACACAGGGCACATTCATCAGTCTTAACCAAGAGCTGGATAAGAAGTAGAGCAATAAAAATAGTTCCAGCCCACTGCCAACACATTGAACCCTGCTCTTGACTCTGGAGCCATCTCGTCCCAATATGACAAATCCTCCCTGCTAAACAGGCTGTGGCACAGGTTTTTAAAGTCAAAATTCTCCAGCTCAGAGCATTTTTGAGTCAGTGGAGCTGGTTACACACACATGACCTCGGCAGGGTTGCTGGGTAGGAGTGATTCATTCCAAGCAATCCCCCAGTGTGAATCTTTACTGATTAACATTTTCATTTGTCTTCCTTTAACAAGCAAGTTACTGTTGATGAGGAGATGAGGGATTCTTAAGTTTCCAAGAACTAAATTAACTATTCCTACTCGATTCACTCTGGCTGAACTTATGTTCTACTGCCCTCAAGGCTGTTAATTTGAAAAACTCTCTTGGATATTTCTTTTTAATTTTTTTTTTTATGTGCAGTTGTTGGGTTGTTTTTTTTCAGTGTTCCTGATAGAGATCCAAGTGCTAATAAGGAGTTAAGTTACATTTCTGGGTAAGATTCCTTAATTGCCAATGCTGGCTGAAACTTGAACAGTTCAGAGATTCTGTTGATTATGTCGACCTGAATATTATTACATCAAAAATCCCTTCAGGATAACTGCAGCTTTTGCTGTACCCATTGCATCATTTTCCTGATGCTGTTCAAAACCAGGACTATAATAATTTTTGTGGATTGGAAGGAAATTAACTGTGTCCATTACATTGTGCCTCTTGAGTAGACGCTGCACTGTAGCTGTTGTACAAAAGGGTTTTTTGGTCGTCTTTGCCCCACCACCTGAGTGAAGCTTCACAATGCTTTGAAGGAAATGTTAATCAGACTGTAAATCTTCATCTTTCTATAACTTCAGGACAGTATGGGAGAAGTTTCTGTGTCCACAAACTTAGAAATGAGGAGTCCAGAAGTGGCCAGTGGGGCAAAGGAGGGGATTCTTCCCCTTTACTCTGCTCTTGTCAGACCTGTGTACAGTTCTGGAGCCCCCAGCAAAGGAAGGACATGGAACTGTTGGAGCAGGTTGAGAGGAGAGCCACAAAGATGGTCAGAGGGCTACAGCAGCTCTGCTATGAGGACAGGTTGAGAGAGTTGGGGCTCTGCAGCCTGCAGAAGAGAAGGCTTCCAGGAGACCTTAGAGTAGCCTTCCAGTATCTGAAAGGGAACTACAGGAAGGCTGGGGAGGGACTATTTACAAGGTCTTGCAATGACAGGACAAGGGCCAGTGGGTTTAAACTGNTGATTCTATGATTAAAAGCTACATTTGCTCAGTGGAAACCCGGTCTGGGAAGGCTACTGAGGTCTGGTGGAGATGCTCACTCTAGGACTGTCTGCTCTCTGGAGAAGGAAGCTCTACAACCTCTCTGGGCAGCCCACTCCAGGGCTCCACCACCCTCAAAGTAAGGAAATTTTTCCTTTAAGGTCAAGTGAAACCTCCTATGTTCCAGTTTATGCCTATTGCACAAAGAGCTGAGGTCTCCACCCTTTAGGTCTCACTGAACACTGAGAAGATTCCCCTTCAAGCTGCTCTTCTCCAGGCTAAACAGCTCCAGGTGATCCTACTTTGGCAGGGGGTTTGGACTCAATGATCTCTGGAGGTCCCTTCCAACCTCTAAGGTTCTGTGATTCTGTCTCCCAGCCTTTCCTCCTCATAGAGATGCTCCAATCTCCTCAGCATCTTTGTAGCCTTCACTGGGCTCTTCCCAGTACTTCCTTGGCTCCTGTTAACTGAGGAGCCCAGAAGAGGACACAATAATCCAGGTGTAGCCTCACCAAGGCAGAGCAGAGGAGGAGGAGAACCATGCCATTCCTGCATATTCATCTGAAAAAGAAAAGAAAGAAAAAAAGCCTTCAGACATCTCATCCATTACTCCAAGTCACCATCAGCTTCAGAGGCCATTTGTTCAGTCTGAAAAATCGTGTCTCTAAAGGTACAATATTAGCTTTAAACTGCAGCTATCACTGTCTCATATATCAGCTCATTAAGAACACAGCTCCTCTCAATGGGGCTGATGCAGAAGATAAGAGACATCAAGTAGCAGCCCATGACAGGAGGAGCAGAGAGCCCTGGCCAGACTGATTGGACTCAGCTGTCCTGTCCTCCCCATCCCTGGCTCTGCCAGGAATTCCCAACTCTGCCTGCTTTTCACGGTAGCTTTTTGATTGCTCTCACTCAAGTCACTGTGAGGCTTCCTGTTTGTTTTTATCCTCTTTCAAGGAAATGCATCGTTCTGTTCCTTGCTGCCTGTTCAAATTGGTGAGCTCTCAATGTGTCCTTGGCAGCTCCAAATCCTTGCTCCATGAGGAAAATGTGTTTCTCGTTTTCCCCGTGTCAGTTTCTCAGAAGTAATTTCTGTATAAACTTTCCACCCTTCTTCTCCTGCTGTTTTCTGTCTTGTGTTCAAAAGACCTTAAAACTTGTCAGTTTTCTCTTTCCTTCTATGCTGCAGCCATCTTTTTAGCAAATATGATGAGTGGCTCTGTTGAGGATGCAGCAGTGATCCACTGCTGGTGGCTGCGTATTCCACTCATCTTGGGTAGGCACTGGGAGTACACAAACAATTACTTTCAACCCCCAAAATCTAATTAGATCTCTGAGACTAACATAAACACTAGGAAAATACAATGGATGCCACTAGAAATTCTCATTTATTCTGTATGTGCATGCATTTGGTTATTTGCAGCAATCCCTAAAGTAATGGCACAAAGTAAATGGCACAAAGAAAATGGCACAAATAAGATGGCACAAATAAGATGGCACAAATGGCTCAATTGAAGTTGTACAGGTGAAAACGTGGGCAAAACTGGATAGTAGGAAAAATTGGATATTGTGCTGGCAGAATGGTCAGGCATTGGAACAGGCTGCCCAGAAAGGTGGTGGAGTCACCATCCCTGGAGGTGTTAAAAAAATGTAGCCATGGCACTTTGGGTTCTGGTTTAGTGGCCAGTGGTGGTGTTAGGTCAATGGTTGGACTCAATAATCTTAAGGGTCTTCAAACTAAAACAATTCTAGGATTCTAGGATTAATAAGACACTTCAGAGTGTCTGGAATTTTACTTCTGTAATATTGTCTGTGGTTTGTCCTTACTCCTTTCTGGAGGAACAGTACTTGCTGCTGGCTCGAAAGCATCAGAGCAGGGATGATGTGGTCACTCAGGTTAATGAAATCAAGTTTTCAGCCTTGGTTTCTGAACTCTGCTACCTTTTCATCTCTTTATCCTCCATTTTTCTCCTCCAGCAATAAACTTGGACATATGCCACTGCTGCAGCCAGAAGCAGGCTAAGGCCACAGGGCCCTGGTTTGAGGTAGAACAGAACTAATTCTATTTAGAGATTTGACTTCTTAGCTCAGGCTCTGCTCAGTGATGGCACTTTCTGAAGCTCAAGGCATGTTTTCACAGACATTGCCTGCTTCTAGCAGTGAGCCCAAGGGCTGGGCTACAGAAATGCTCTTGCTTAGATTTGCTCCCTTGCAGACCAAGGACACTGCTAAGTCTTGTGCCCCACATTGGGTTGCAGTATGTTGGAGGTGGCTGCAAGGTCTTCCCAGAGCCTTCTCTTCTCCAGCTTGAACAACCCCAACTCTCTCAGCCTGTCTTTATAGCAGAGATGGTCCAGCCCTCTAACCATATTTGTGGCCCTGCCCATCACATCCATGTCCTTGTGTCGAGAACCCAAGAGCTGGACACAGTGCTCCAGGTGAGGTCTTACCAGAGCAGAGTGGCAGAATCTCCATTCTCTATCTGCTGGCCACACTTCTTTTGATGTAGTCCAGGACGTGGTTGGCCTGAACATTGTTGGCTCATGTCCAGCTTCTTGTCCAGGTCCTCTGGAAGACATCACATCCCTCTGGCATACTGACCACACCACACAGGTGATGTTGTTACATGAATGCCAAGTCTGTGCACCACCACTTTTTCTTACAGTGTGAACAGGTTCTTGCAAGGTGAAAAGTTCAGACCAAGAGTATTCACATCCCGAGCCTAACCTTCCTGCCATCAAACCCAACTGCCAGATTCCTTTTGATGTGAGTGGAAGCAGAATCAGCACTCACATAATGGTAAGCATTGTTTTTTCATGGTCTATTATTCCCATCGGTGACTGCTATGTTTCTGAAGCTTTATTCAGGCTGTCTCCTGGATATCTTTTTCAGATTCTTTTTTCACTTCTTTGCACTTTTCCTGGTTGGGTGGATGAGATCACGGACCTGGCAGTGTTGGTTTTGGACACATTTTTGCTTTATCAGATGGGATCAGAGCATCCCACCCGTTGGACAAAGCTTTGTGACTTCTGCATTTCGTAGGAGCTCGGTTACCAGACACAAAGTGTTTATTTATTGACTTAAGCATCTGGTAAGACAACTGTGAAGAAATGCAATGAGGGGCCTGATCTCCCCTGGGGCTGCTCTGGATGGGCTCACCTGTCCTGTACATCCCAGGATGCAGGTCTGATACTCTGGGTTGTGAGCCTGAGAAGTGGGGAAGAAAAGCTCTCAACCCTGAGAGTAAATGTTGGGTGGTAGCAATTGCAGGGTGATGCTTTTCTGTCTGCCTTGCTGTCCCCAAATGCTGGGAACTAGAGGTGGCTAGAAAAACAAGGGTAAAGGACTTTTTCATAGGTTGTTGTTGTTTTGGGGTGTTTTTTTTCCCCCATTTGGTCAGAATTGGAATGTTAAGAAATCTTTTGCTGACTTGCAGAGTGCTGCTGTTCCCATATAAATGGGAGAAATTGGGGGGCAAATCCTCTAACCCTATGACTTCTCAAAACAAAGGTTCTTCTAAAGAATGAGAACTAAATTATTTTCCTTTTCCTTTGTTCTAAGGAAGATCACAGCCTTCTGATTTAGACTGAATTTCAGGTTCCAGCACAAGTCTCTGAAGGACAAAAGTGTCATTAGCAAGTGGTAATCTAATTTATTAGTACTAGGTCTGAGAAAACAGGGCTAAGTATATGGAGAGGGAGAAAGGGGCATGCAGGAGAAAATAGAAACCATAAAAATATATTCTTGTTCCCGAACTTCTCAAATCCTTTCACCAATGTGCACACTGCTCAGGACACTTTTTTGGCAGCAGCCACCTTGATGGCTAAGCTTCCCCTGGGCTTGCAAGATGCAAGCCTGCTTTGAAATGTCACAAGCTCTGGTGGGGTCCCAAACCTTAGTTTGTGATTCACAGCTGGGAGGGATGCTCCAGGGAGACAGCCTCCAGTGCACCAGCAGACCCCAGATTTCCACATCTCAGTGAGCAGAAATGCCAACAGCTGGTGTCAGTGACTTGATCCTATGAATTTTATTCCTGTTAGCAAAGGAAACCTTTCTCAGATGAGAAAGTTCTGTGGCATTTCTAAAGACAGGCAAGCTTTGAGTTCACCTGACACTCACCAGAAGCAAAGCTGATTTACTAGGAACAACATGCCCAGGGATGAGCAAGGCAGCACATTTATCACATGCCTTCACCCAGCACCTCCACCTGGCCTCACACCAAATGGATTCAACATTCAAAACATCCCTTTGTTTTTCTTTGTTGGTTGTCTTTTTTTTTTTTTTTTCATTCAGTTTCTGCACTCCTAAGTCTCAACCAAGATGAGAAGAGTCCAGAGTGCCATTAGAGGAGACAGTTCACTCTTCACCAGGAACACGGGGAAAAGAAAATCAGAACATGCCTTCAAACCAGATAAACCAGTTCCCAATATTTATCTTCTGTGATGAACCAGTTTCATATTTGCTCAGTGAATAGCTCTTTCTCTCTTCCAAATCCACTTGCCAGAAAGAAGACTGATAAATAAAGGAAAAGAAAACCACCTTAGAGCCAATATCCAGTCAGCAGATGAACTATCATCAATGGAAGGAAGATAGAAGATGATTCCTACTAGTCAGACCCATTCCATAGCAACAAAAGGGCACAGGGAGAGGGGAAAACATGGAAAGTTTAAGGTAAGATGGTGTTGTTTAGGAAAAAAAAAAAATCACATTAAGTGACTGATTATGCTTGGGGTACACTTAAGTGGAGGACCCAATTTTTTTCCTCTCCATGAACCTGCCATTTTCAGCACAATCTGTAGACTTGGGGGGGAAAAAAAGCCTAAAACTTTCTCCAAAGGCATATGATTTCTGTTTCATGGTAGAACTGACCCCAAAAAAACCACAAAAATAATCCTGCCACAACTGGTTGTAGAACCAGGGATCCCAGGATCTGAGTTGTGCCACACATGAGGCCCAAAATGGGTAGGAATTGAGAATTTACAACTATACCAGCATGCTCTGCTGCTGTATTAGCCTCCTTCTGCAAAAGAGACTGTAGTTACAGCTACACTGAGTAGTAAATCTTCTATGGCAGACACTATTGGTACAGCATGAGATAGTAGCTAGCAAAATTTGTTGCCTCTCTCTGATTTCTTCTCTGGCATAGAATCATAGAATCATAGAACCATAGAATCCTAGAATGGTAAGGTTGGAAGGGACCTCAATGACCATCTAATTCCAACCCCCTGCCATAGGCAGGGACACCTCCCACTAGTACAGCTCACTCAAGGCCTCCTCCAACCTGGCATTGAACACCTCCAGGGAAGGAGCAACCACAAGCTCCCTGGGCAACCTGTGCCAGTGAACTGTGCTGGTTCCTCAAGTGGAAGCAAAGCATTTATAACCTTTAACATCCTTTCCCATTAAGACAGAGAGGAAGAAAAGTGGGCACTGATCCTTCAACTGGTGTTGGGATCTCCAGAGACCTCTGTCCCGAGCTTCAAACTTGCAGAAAGCATGATAAAGTGACTAAAGGGGTTTATTCCTTTAACTAATTTAGCTGGAGTGAGAAGAGAGGCATCACCTTTGAAGGTGAGATCAAGAACTACCTAGAGTACACCACAGCATATTTGTGGGGTGGTTGGAGGGGAAGGGGATATAGCTCTGTCTTTTACCCACTGAGTCAGCTAGAGAGAAGAGCTCCACCACCCGAGTTCAGGCAGTGAGAGCCTGCTTCTGCAAGTCCAAAACACCAAATGGACTAACTAAAGCTGATTTATTTGACCTCATTTTTGCAAGCACTGCATGAGCCTGGATCCTCCCAGTCCAGTCTGAGAACAGCGACATGCAGACTCTGTTTTTACCCCATGTCACCAAGAGAGGGATCCTTTGCCTGTCCCTGGAGGCTCGCCTGACATTTCTTTTAAAAAATTAAGAAAACAAAGGCTGTGAGTTGAGTGAAAGTGCAATTACACAACCCTTTGAAGTGCCTGGCTAATCCTCTTGCTCCCTCGGGACATGAGGCACAGGTTTGCCGAGTGACAGCCGAGTCTCTTCACCTGAATGTTGATGCTGGCTCACAGCAAAGGCAATGGAGGAGCTGCTGCCTCAGGACAACACTGTGCACATGGACAGAAAGTGGCTCGGGAGCCCTTTCAAAACAGCCTACCTTCTGGTTCTGCCATGAACAGAAAAGGAGGAGAAACCCCAATACAGAGGACAACCCAAATGGATGGATAAGCAACCAGTATTGGTGATAACTATGAAGCCAATTTAATCTCCTGAGGAGGAAATCAAAGAAGATTATGGTAGGAACATGGTCTCTAAACTATGTTAAGATACCACAGTACAGTTCCTAGGATGCTCTGCAGAAGTAGGCTTGTGTGAGGCTGGTGTGGACCCTATTCTTCCTTTCATCTTCTTAACTCTGCCACAGCTCTGAAAGGAGCTGTGGCTTTGACTCCTGCCTTCCCAGCACCTTTCTTGGAGCCAAGGGACGTCCTGGCTGTGAAAAGAGCAGTGAGCCATGGGGCTCACAGAGAGACTCAAAAGAGACATTCTCACCTGCCTCCAGCACATTGGCAGAGCCATTTGCCCCAATCTATTTACACAGCATTTCATGCTCTTGATGTCAGTGTGGAGATGTGTTAATAACCCAATTAAACTGTTCATCCACCTATGTCAAATCCAATCGCTTGAAGAAGGCTGCCGTGTTTTGCTTTGTAATTTTTGTGCCACGTTACAGCATGCAAAAATGATGTCCCTGCAGCTGACACCTTGCCCCAGCTCATCATCAACGTGATCTCATGCAGCATTAGGCAGTGAAGTGCTAACATCTGAAGTTGTCTTGCATGAACACCACCTGTGCTAGCTGACTGCTTCCTCCTCGTCATGAGGCAAAGGCACGCAAGCACATGAGATCATGCATAAGACTTGGCAGAAGGTGCTCAGCAGCTGGTCACAGCTTTCTGAGGTGGGAAATGTCAACACAGGTTCTCAGCAAGTGAGCTGCAAAGGGGAGGGTTTAAATGCCTATGGCAAGGATGCCGTATCGATGGTAGGACTACCCTGCAGCTGCCCGGTGGCAGGGCATGGTGCAAAGTCTACGTACCACCTCCCATGGTAGCTGTGGCTACATGCAAGCAGCAGGATGAGGTCTCAGGGCTGCCTGAACATGCCCAAGCATGGATGACAACTGTGTCTCTGCTTTCTCATCCAGTAAAAGAGGGCAAGAATGTTTCCCTGCTCTACTCAGTTGCCTGGGAGACTCCAGTCACTCCTGTCTGTGAAGGATCACAAGTTTGAGGCATGGTTTTGCAGAGATGTTTGCCAGAGAGGACAAGCTACTAATGTCCTTCTATCATTACTCTTGACTGTCACCCTCTGGATGTACGCAAGAAGCCTGTGAGGCACAGCATGTGTGCAGGTATGCACATGTGAATGTCAGTCTCCTCTCCCAAGAAACAAGAGACAGGAAAGACAAAAAGCCTCAAGCTACACTAAGGAAGGTTTAGGTTGGACATCAGGAAAAAAAAATTTCCCCAATAGGATTGTCAAGGCCTGGAACAGGCTGCCCAGGGCAGTGGTGAAGTCTCCATCTCTGGAAAGGTTGAAAATATGTGTAGATATGGTGCTGAGGGATGTGGTTTAGTGATGGACTGGGCAATGCTGATTTAACTTTGGACTCCATGATCCTAAAGGTGTTCTCTAAATGAAACAATTCTCTGATTCTATATATGCACTTATGCCACAGATCTATTCATACATAACAGTGTATGAATATCATCTAAGCAGCTTGGTTTGCAGTTCCTTTATTCTGACTTGACTTCCCTCACTACAGCTCAAAACCTGCAAGTTCCAAGTGTCCTCAGTGCTGTCCCCTCAACTGCAAATTTCACACAGACTCTTCCTGGAGCCAAGAAGTTGAAAACTGAGTCTGTTACATGGCCCCACCAGGAAAAAACACCTCCCCTGCAGCCAGTTCTTAAACATGTCCTTAGCCATAGGCATGTTTAAGGCCCACTGGTATCCACTGAGCTGAAAACACATCAATTAAGCTGAAGTTAGCTTCACCAATTCACTGAAGGGCTGTTCCAAACAAGGACTGACTTAAGCATGTGCTTAAAGATTTTCTTGAACCTAAGCCTTTGTTAGTGGAAAAGTCATTGTTCCATACTAGATTTTTATGTCTGTGACTTTAGGGTAGCTTTAGTATTCTCAATAGATCCCTTCTTTGGATGGATTCCTCCACTCATCATTAATATTTGGCGTCAACTGTCTCTCTTTCTCATCCATTCCCAGAGACAAGGAAAAAATTTCCCTTCTTTCCACAGATGTATTTATGCTCCCCATGGAAATTCTTCTCTATGATATATGAACTATTTTCAGAGAAGTTTAGCAAAACCTAAATCACAAAGGGGCAGAAAAACCTCCTCGGCTCGAGTTCGTAAGGGGAAAAGTTGGGATCGCAGTGACCTGCAGTGTTAATTTTTTCTCAAGTTTAATTGTTATTTCCATTCAAATCCCTCATATCCTTAGCCATAAATAAGACCCCTGAACGATCCTTAAATTTTGTCCCCATATCTGCCTCCTGTAAAATTAGGAGGGAATATTTAGGATCTGTCAAGATGACAAAGTGTCCTTTATGGTGGCCGAATGAAAGAAGGAATCTAACTTTGGGAGAAGGCAACATGCTTTTCTTCAGCGTAGGATTTCCTCCACAGAGACATCATCGCAGACTGTCAGAAGCTGGGCAACTCTCCAAAGGTTAGAGATGGGGCCAGAACTTATAATTTCTGCTTTACAGAGGCCATTTCTGTCTCTGAGATTTTAAATGCTGTCTCACCGCAGCTGTGAAAGCCAAAGCTTGCAGATTGCAGCTAGCACAAGACGTGAGCTCATTGGCCTGGGACATTTCACATCTAGGGCTGTATGGGCTATTTCTAGCTAGAAATGGGTTTTAAAGCATCAGTGCCAGGACAGACAACAGCTTGATCTTCCAAGATGAGTTGCAATTGCTGCAACCACCATGGGAAAGTTCAGCTCTTCCACCTCCCTCCCTTCTCTGTGAGACGCATGGACCTCTCCACAGAGTGCCCACACCAAACCAACTCAAACCCACTTCCCCGAAGAACCTCTCCTCACCCTCTCCTCACAAAGCCGAGTGTGGTCTGCTCAGTTGGATGCATACCTCTGTGCCGGGGGAGCTGAGTCACCTAATTGTTGTTGTCGGGGTGATGTGTGCAGACCAGGACATAGAACTCTTTGTATGAGAGCTATGAGGAAAGACAGGCAGACGTGCAGTCTCAGATATTTTACATGTGAAGTTTCCGTGGTCTGTAAGGTCACTCTCAGGACTGAAGATCCACTTGGGGCTTAACTCCTACGCCTGCCACCAGCCTTAAGCTGGAGGAAATTGATGGAGAGCAGCCAGACTCTTCACAGGCCACCCAGGAGAGATGCACTGCTTAGGGGACCCAAACAATTCTCTTGTTAGCCAAGGGTGAGGCTAGGGTGTAACTGCCCTTGACAGGAAGTGAAGTAACTTCACCTTCCATGGCAGGGTAAGCCTCTCTCTTAAGAGCACAGGGTAACATCTGAAGATAGAGTCCTTCTATAAAACATCTCATCCATATCTCTGTGTCACGTGCACAGAGATGCAGAGGTTGACATGGGGCCCTGTGCAGCCATGACCTCAGTTTTGCATCTGACTTTTCAATCGATGCAATGCAACCCAGTAAGGAGCTGAGCCTGGGAAAGGTCTGCACAGCCCAGCCCAGTATTCCAGTGGTCACCCTTTGGACCATAACAGAGCTACTGGTCTTACCCTCACTGGGACAAAGTGAGCCAGGATTTATGGCTTCACAGACACTGCTCTAAGCACAGCGCACACACAAAGGAGCACAGAGGAACCCCCGGCTCATCGCCTCATAGATCCTTCCCAACCTTAGGAAATAAGAGAAGATGGATTTTTCCCTTAGACATCATTAGGTAGAGTCTGGGAGGTAAACACACAGCCCTGGCACCAATCCAACCAAGTAAGTCTGGGATAGGTTTTCTTTCAAGAATCTCAACCCATTCGTGTACTTTCTTAATGATCCAAGGTCTTCAATGAGCTGCCTTCTTCTTTAGCTCCCTTTCAGTATTTGTCATGTGTGTCAAGGTTGGTTCTCCATGTTTCCTTTGCAGCTTAACACTCTCAAGGAACATCATTTCTTAGGAGTTTGGAAGATGTAGCAGAAAAATAAAATATTATTTATTATTAATGGAAGAAAAGGTGACCACTTTTAAAGCAAGCAGCTGGAATATATAAGGGTTAAGAGCAGAGGCAGCATACCTCCTTTGGATGCTCGTACCTCACTTGATGCTAATGTCCACTTTTTCCCTCTTCACAGTATCACAGTATCACAGTCTCACCAAGGTTGGAAGAGACCTCAAAGATCATCAAGTCCGACCCATTACCACAGGCCTCGAGACTAGACCATGGCACCAAGTGCCACATCCAAACCCGCCTTGAACACCTCCAGGGACGGTGACTCCACCACCTCCCTGGGCAGCCCATTCCATTCAGGGCTTTTAGTCTGGGGTTTGTTGTTGGTTTGGGTTTGTTTGGGTTTTGTTTTTTGGGTTTTTTTCCAGTAACAAAAATTGTGTATGGAAATTAAACGATTGAGACTTCAAAGGGCTGAATCACACTTCAGACTGGGCTTAGACTGTCTCCGTTCAGCCAAGAACCTTATCAAACAAAGGTTTCCATGCTTTGCTACCTGATTGCACTTCACACTCTGCACACAATTCTTGTCTTAATTTTATATAAACTACAGGGTTTTTTTCTGCTTTGTTTTGTTAACAGCTGACCTGCTGTTTCCTATTGATGCTCAGACCATTAGCAAAATATCTCTGAAATAAGCAAAGAAAATTGGCCAGCCAAAGTTTTCATCATGCTGGAGAGGAGTGCATAACATTTAGGTGCCCTGGTTTAAGCTTTAACTTAGACTGATACTATTTACTGTCCTTAAATCCAGAGTCATCTGGCTCAATTTGGGTTGCCAGGATTTTATTTTTGGATAATTTAGAGGATGATCAGAGTCACCAGGCATTTTTTCCCCCTCCTTTTAGGACAAGAGGATAATAATAGAGGATTTTTTTTTCCCCGTGAAAGCATATGTAATTTCCTCTGTAGCCATCCAAAACAAATAACCAGGAGATTTCCCCATGTTTACAATGGGGCTTTCTCCTGACCTTCTCTGCAAAGCACTTTAGGAGAAATCAGTGACGAATACTCCACAAGAAGTGGGACAAAATTGCTGTTATTGTTATGTAGAATTTCTGTAGTGTCTAATCCCAAACCAGACACAACACTTCAGGGCTTCTCTTTGCCCTTTTCATAACAAAGCAATTCTCTTTTACAGTAGGCACAGTTAAATTGGAATAAATCTGGTTTGTGTACAGAGACATTTCATGTTTATTAATAATCACTGTGTCCACAGTGTTTAGATCAATTCTAAATATAAGCTATAGCAATGTATAAAAACTTTTCTCCTTGGCATAGCCAAGCCAGCGTGACAGACTTGGCTCTCAAACTCTGCTTGAACGACTGGAATTATATCAGTGCAGAACTGGATACAGGAGCTTCAATGTTTAGCAAAGCAAGGATTAGCAGAAGAGAAGATAATCTTTTCAAATCTCCAGGGGAAAGAGAATTTGTAGGTATTTGTAAATTTCGTTCTCTAGTGCCTTTACTTAGGGAAGAAGTTACTGGGGTGCTTTATAAGTCACATCGCTAGTGGTTGATTTGGGAGTTGCTGCTCTAAACCACAGAACCATAGAATAGGTTGGGTTGGAAAGAGATCTTTGAAGCTCATCTAGTCCAACCCCTCTGCAGCCAGCATGGATGTCTTCAACTGGAGCAGGTTGAGCAGAGTCCCATCCAACCTGACCTGGAACTGTTTCAGGGACAGAGCACCTCCCACCTCTCCAGGCAACGTGTCTCACCACCCTCAACATAAAAATTTCCTTTCTTGCTTCTAGTCTAAATCTCCTATTTTAGTTTACATTTTTTCACAATAGACCTGCTAAAAATTCTGTCCCTGTCTTTCTGATCAGCCCCTTTAGGTAGTGAAAGACCACAACAATGTCTCCCTGGAGCCTTCTGTTCTCCAGATCGAGCAACCCCAACTCTCTTAGCCTGTCCTCACAGCAGAGGAATTGCAGCCCTCAGATCATTTTTGTGGCCCCTTCTGGACCTACTCCAACAGGTCCGTATCTCTCCTGTGCTGATAACTCCAGAGTTGGACACAGTACACCAGGCTTCAGTCTTCAGTAGAAGGAAATCGGTCGCTTTCTATCTCCACTGCAGCACAACCCAAGTGACAACAGCATGTAAGGAAATTAAAGGGAGCCTTTTGTGTGAGTTTAGACAGGATGCTGATGAGGCAAAAGCTGCTTTTGCCAGCCAAACTGACAGCTAGTCCAAAAGATGCAATCTGCTGCAGGTGAACTTCACCTCCCACAATGTTTTAAAGCGCAGACTTTATCCAGCTCAAACAGCAATTTCAGCCACCCTAAAGTCTGTGTCTCAAGAGGTTAGAAGTTCAGTCCTCTAAAGGCACTTTGTGTCCCAGAAGATTCTGGAAATAATGTTGATGGCCAGCTTAGACTAGATATTGAGTTGGAGGTGACTGGTGTTGCTTGAGAGGAATCCCATGCAAAGTGCTCTGCCCAGGTTAGCATGACTGATGGTGGAGATATAAAGAGTTCCTGAGAAATAGTATCCTCACCTCTGCACTTTGATGTTTGGAGATGTGATTATAATATTTAAGTGCAATTCATATGAAGAGTTTGAGGTCCATGTTGCCTTTGGGTCTCAGATTCTTGTGACAGAAATGAGTGACCTCACAGAGCTGAAAAATAAAAACAGTGATGCAGTTACCATGACATGGCTAATCATGGTTCATCCTGCAAAGACCTCTGGGAAGATCTTGTTCATCTAAATCTCACAGTGAAACAGAGACAAGAAGATTGGTTTTCAGACTGTGGTCAATTGCTGTGATATAAATTAAATGTCTTGAGATGTGATATGGCTCCAAACATAATCCTGCTGGAAAAGAGACCTGACCTGTCCTTGAGGGTCAATGCTGGTACAGGCAGCAGGTGCTGGCACAGGAAAGCACAGCAACAGACTCCTCATACATATTTCAGTTTCTGCAAGGCTGTTATGAGACTGTCAAAGCAGATGCTGCACAGCTCAAGTGAGTAGAGAAATGAAAAATAAGTGAGAATAAGGATGATAAAATCCAACCCTCTGCTCTTCTCTATACCCACCTTTAGGGAGGTAGAGGCTATCCATTGCCTGTGCAGCATCTCACTCCTCCAGCTTCTGCCATGCTGGTGGGGAGGAGCGTGTGAGCCACTGAGACAAGTGGAAAGACAACAGCAGCTTTTGCAAGAGATTAAGAGCTCCTTACGCACTGTGAGATCACAGATCCATCACGTGAAGGTTAATGAGGGGGCTGAGCGAGGACAAAAACAACTGTTCAGCAGTTTATTTTAACCATCCAATGAGGATGAAGCAACTTTAAAGGATTCATGTTGCCAACAAACTTTCTTTTTTTTTTTTTTCTTCCCCTCCTCCCCTCTTCGCGTGGTATTTGTTAGAAATCAGGATTTTCCTTAACTGAATGTCTTGTGGTCTCCTTAGCTTTGTTTCTTAACAGGGTTGTCTTTATGTTAGTTTTCTTTGGCTTCCCAATAGAAGAGTAACAGATTTCTTTTGAAGTTTTTATTGATGAATGAGCTCCTATAAATAACTCTCTGTGGCAGCAGCTTGATCTCAGAGTTTACTCTGGAATAATAGTAGCAATGGGAATGGAGGAAATTTATGGCAGCATGACATGAAATAGTTTAATGGGCTTCATACTGTTTAACTTAATCTTTACAGATGTAAAAACAGAAATACAATTATTTTAACAACTATTATTACATATTGCTTTCCTAATGAAAACAGTGACTTAGTGAGCAATCGAAGATAGGTAGTGAAGAATTAAGGAGTCCATCTCATTCCAGGTTCAGGAATTAGTGTGTTGGGCCAGTGTATTTGCAAAGCTTCATCTGACAACCTGAGAGATATCTGAGGATGGATCTGAAGGTGGGATCTGAAGGTGTTTGAATATCAAGCTGAGTCACAGTGCTTTGGATCAGGATGTAGATGCTCAAAGCAGCCTAAAAACAGTTCCTGTGTTTGATTCCATGTCCCACTCCTGCTTGTTAAGGAGCTGATCCAATTCTCACCAAAGTTCATTGATTTCTTTGGTAACACTGGGTGACAACTGGCCACATCCCTTTAGTTTTCCAGATGTAGTCCTCCCACTTCAGGAACAGATGCAAGTACTGCATTTGCACCAACCTAAGAATAAGGAGGGTAGGTGAGGAAAACTGAGTTTGCCCAGGGCAGGTGGTGGAATCACCATCCCTGACGTGTTCAAGAAACATACAGACTTGGCACTTGAGGACATGGTTTAATGTTCATGGTGCTGTTAGATTGATGGTTGGAATCAATTATCTTAGAGGTCTTTACCAAATGAAGGGATCCAGTCCTCTAATGCTTACCAATAAAAAAAAAATAATTTAGCTGCTTTCATTAGATAATTGGGATATTAGAAAATAATTCTCCACTGAAAGGGTTCTCAAACACTGAAACAGTCTTCCCAAGGAGGTGGTTGAATCCCCATGCCTGGAGGTGTTTAAAAGACATAGAGATGTAATGTCAAGGAACATGGTTTAGCACCAGACTTGGTAGAGTGACATGGTAGAGTTAGATAGCAGTTGGACTTGATGACCTGAAAGGTCTTTTCCAACTGAAATGATTCTGTGATTCCATGACCATCTCAAATCTGCTCATCTTTGCTTTTTTC
Organism: Semnornis frantzii; assembly: GCA_013399775.1. NCBI lineage: Eukaryota > Metazoa > Chordata > Aves > Piciformes > Ramphastidae > Semnornis > Semnornis frantzii. The sequence continues at coordinate 18,563 of VWYK01068590.1, forward strand.
TTGACTTAATGTAAAGAAGCCAGATCTGACTCCTTCAGCTGTCTGAACTCAGGGAGGAGGTACTGGAGAAAAGGAAAGGAGAAGCTTAAAGTCATCTGTCCCCTGTCTAAATGCCTGCCCTACAGGCAGCCTGGCACTTAACCCAGTTGAGGATCCAGAGAACTTCAGCAACCACCATGCAAGGGGTGGGTGTAAAATCCAGCATCATAATGACTAAGATGCACAGGACCTGATAGAAATCCAAGATTTCCTTTGCATGGCCTTCGAGTGTGGCTTGCTGCCAGCCACAGCTCCATTGTGCTTTTTGGTGCTTTGCAAAGAGCTGGAGTAAATATTGAAACGCGGGGACACACTGCGTAATTTCTGTGACAATAGCTGACAGCAATCGTTTCCTCCCCGAGGGAAGGGTTGTTTGAAATGGAGCTACAGTGAAAATTAATAGCATTGTGCTTTCAAACCCCTGTTTAGTGGGGAATTGGCACTCTTCAGCGTGCTTTCCAGCCCATAGGAACTGCCCATGCAAGAAAAGGACTTGCAAATTCTTACTCCATTTCCAAAAATGTGGGAAAGTTTATTTATTTCTCCATGCATTCCTGATTTGCAATGTGCTCTCTAAAAATGTCGCTAAGATTTAGGCTAACCAAGCTCATGCTAAATTTAGCAACTGTATTTTAAATAAACATTCTTTACGCTTTACTGAGCAGGCTTTGAAGCTGGCTTAGACCAAATCGAGTTCACATGAACATTAGCAGTGTTTTACTTTGGACGAAGTGAACATATGAATAACTAATAATATATTATTCAGTCTAATCTGAAAATGAGGTTTTAAGAGATCCAGTTCAACCAATTTAGGAAAGATTTCTATGAGGAATACCAAATCAGACCTCTATTTATTTCTGGAAGAATCCATTCTGTTCTCCTCGACCACTTTCTTCTGGTGTCTTATTAGACACTGTGAGCTACGAGCCTCAGTGAAGTCAGTTGTGACTTAGCACGCATTGCGTTTGAGGAATCTGGCCCATTTTAAAGCACTTAATGATTTGTCTGGATAAAGCACTAAAAATATACTGTGGGGAGCAATTATGCAATGTCCAGACTGATGGATTGCATAACCTCATAGACCTTTTCCATCTGTAACTCCTCTAATTCTGTGATCTTGTCTTCTTGCTCTTTCACTTAAAATCCAATCTGTGATCTGGTTAATATCCCAAATGCTGTCTCCCAGGAGATCTGTATTGTGGGTGTGTGGGGCTATGAATCAAGTAACAAAGCAGGTCCTTCTCCCTGTCCTGTTTTGGGAACTGGCTGCTCTTCGCGACAGTCTTAGGAGCAATTAGCAGGAGGCCAGTAGGTCTTGGTGCTAAATGGGATTTCTCTTTCCATTTTGTGCCTTCCTTGGTAGCAGATAGAAAGAGAATTAACTATTGAAAGGATGTAGAGGAGAAAACAGAAGCAGTTACAAAGTCCCTCAGGATTATGTCACCTTGAATTCAGATATGGACGGTCACTGGTGTGACGAGTTCTCCAAGAGGCTTCTGCTTACCTGTAAATACTAGATCATTTTTTTATATATGCTATGGGACCAACTTTAAGAGAACACACACTGAGCGTAGTTAAAGGCAGGAAGCCCCATTTACGAGGAGTTAAATTCCTGAATTATTTTAATATGCCAAATTTTTGGTTCCACTCATAGAAAACCCACGTTTGGAGCAAAGCTGCCCCGTGACCCAAACAACTGCTCTGTGAGCCTCTTCCACTGTGGGTTCTTTTCTGCTCCCATGTGTTAAAATTGCTGCAGACCTCAGAGACATGAAACCTGCATAGGTTGGGAGAGGTCACTCCTCTCCAACAGAACAGACAGGCATATATATCGCCCACACTAGAAGTGTGCTGTTTATACTACATCAGAGGCTATTTTCTACATTTCTTCATAGTATTTCAGATTTGTATTTAGAGCCAATCCCGATACGCTGGGAAAACCTGGAGGGGGAAGATTCCAGGGATGAGTTACATACTGGGTGGCAGTCTTGTGTTTGGCAGCTGCTTTTTTTTGGTTGGTGGAACAGGTGGGAAACATTCGACCTCAATTCTTTGCAGCTTGTCAAGTTCTTGATGTTTGTATGACATGTTCTTATGTACAGCACAGGACCAAGATTGATGTGAACTGTGGAGGGTTAAAGGATGCTTGGATACATCCAAGTAGCAGGTACTGGTGTATTGACATGCACACTTTTTTCTCTGCACCGAAGAGCTGTTGGTTTATTGTACCATTGCTCCTTCTCTCTACATAAACAGATGACATGCAAAGAAGCCTTGCACAGTTAGTCATGCTGCATCTTGGCAATGAGACTCTTTTTCTCAGTATTCACCCCCTGCAAGTTACATCCATGGCCTGATCCCAATTAATTCCAAATTACCACTTAGAACACTTCACTCAGTTCTGAGTTCATCCCAGTTAATGTCACTTTTGTGCAGAGCATGTTAAATTCCCTAATTTCCCTCTCTCAAAATGAAGCCCAGTGTGGCTTTTAAACACTGCCTCTGTGCTTGGTCCTGCTCCACTACAACAAAACAGAAATTAAACCAAACATCACAACAAGCAAAACTTTGCAGAAAAAAAAAAGAAAAATCTCACTGCACAAAAAGAATTGAATCACCAGACAGAATGTGCTTGTGATAAAAATACTCATCATCTGCATATCAAACTCCAGCCCTAGTAAGAGGCTTACTGCTTCAGATGATTTTTTTCAGCAGGGTTTGACACTACAAATTGCCCCAGAAGGGGCCCTGAAGTGGAAGGGACACATCTATACAAGAAGAAAAGAATTCCTGTTTGCTAGTCCAAAAAGCTACTTTGGAGGTTGGAGTAAGAGCTGTGAGGTGACGAAACTAAGAGATCACAGCTGGGGTACCAAGTAAGGAGAAAAGGAAGCAAAGAAACTTGAAGACATAGGATAAAATTATTTTGTGGAGGATTCAGTGGAATTTTCTTTGTGTGGGGCTATCCTCATACTGCATACACACAGAAGTGCTCACTCTTACTGACAGTTTGTGAGCACCTCCTGGGACAGTGAGATTAACCAGCAATGATCCATGCTCTGTGCAGCTCCCCCCATGCCCGATGGCAACGGCCCCATCTCCAAAGGGAATATCCACACCTCCTTCAGGAGAGGGATTTTAAGGAAGCAAAATAAGTTTTTCTAGGAATAAACCACCTCGTGATTGAGAGTAGAAATAACCACTTTCTGCAGATAAAACCCTTCATGGGCCAAGCTTCAGGGATGCTAGAAATGTAGGATCCCCACTTAGGGGAGCCAGCTCTAGAAGCCGTGGAGATCAAGCCCTTGGAGGCAGTGTTAACCTAATTCACACTTATGCTCAACTTCCAGCACATGCAAGCACCTGGGGTTGGAGAGATGATTTGATGTCTCTTCTGGGGAAGAATCAAGCTGGATCTTTTCCTTACCCCTGCAGCTTCCCATGAGTGATGTTACCACAGAGACTCTGAAAAGACTGATGATATCAACCCAGAGTCTGGAGAAGAAACCTCCTCATGAGGTGAATACTGATTTAGCTGGTTGTAATACCTGTCTGTGATTACACAGAGGAGTGGCACTACAGGGACAGGGGATTGCTTGCAGAGAGCATTAACCCTCTCAGCACACACCCAGCCTTCTAAATGATGATGAGGACACATGTGGCTCTGACTGGGCAGTGACAATGTCATTTTTACAAGTGGGTTTTTTAATTCAGTATCATAGCTTTAAAGAATGGGCTCAGTGGATGTCCAAACAGAAATTGGCGGAAATAGGAAGCATATAAGGGATTTTAGTTAAACAAAATCTATCTTGCAAATCTCTATGGGAAGCTCAAGTCTCCTTTTTTATTCTCTTTTCATGGTGAGAAGCTGTACTTCTGTCTATGCAGGGTTCCACCTAGGACCATCGATCTTTTGGGAAGCTCATCATCAGTTCCCACCCTCTGGATATTTTCTGTGCTTCTCCATCTGAGAGCTCTTTGTCTGGGGTTGAAATCAGCCCCCGCCTGAGCTCCTGGTACAGGTATCAAGGCAGTATGATGCAGACTGTCCTCTGAGAAAGCTCAATGACAACTCACAGGAGAAGCCTGAATTTCCACTAGTCCACATGCTAATGGATGAGGTGGGATGGAGGGAAGAAGAAACAGAATCATTCATGGAAATATCATCTCAGTTGCAAGGAATGGGTGATTCCCCAGGTCCCTATTTTTGGTTTCTCCCACCTTTTCCCTCCTTCTGGCAGTGGATCATGCCATCACCAGGATGTTTGCTCAGCACTCAACAGCAGAACCCACTCCTCATCCTTTCAGTCACACAAGTCAAGCGGTGCTTTATAAAGCAACAGCCACAATCCTGAACAAAATACCTTTATTGGATATAGAGTTTGGTTTCATCAAGAGAATATAGATTTTTTTTTCCAAAAGGCATTTATTCACTAATATTAAAAAGCCTCTATTTATGCAAAATTAAAAAAAAAAACAGAAAAAAGAAAAAAGAAAAAAAAAAAGGAGAGGGGAAAAAATAAAAGAGAGAGAGAACTCTTTAGAAACACAGCTGACGTCTTCGGTTTTTTTCCTGGTAATTGCCTGGGTTGTTAACAAAGCTACTTCAAAAGGCCAAGACCATCCTCCATCACCCTGCTTCAGCTTTTTTTGGTCAGAAGCAACTGATCCCAGCAAGTCCTGGAAAGCAGCTGCATCTCCATGGTCACAACATGTTTGCTCACCCATCCCCTTCCCTCTGACCACCTTAGTGAGGCAGAAGCACTATCACGATAGTGAGAAGCGCAAGCACTAGGCAGGAAACCAGCTCGTCATGGGTTATCTACAGTACTGAGTTGAAGCAAAGGGGGATTGTGCAGAATGAACCTGGACTGTTGGGTCTGCCCTCATTTTGGCTCTGGTTACCTGCTCTTTACCAACTAGGAAGACTAGGCCAGTTGAGATAAAATCAGGAATTATTATCTGCACGGTATTAATGGCAAAACAAATCTCAGCCTCCTCCCCCTGAGATGGAAGGGGTGGGTTTGAGTTTTGGAAAGGGTGATAAAGACGAAAACCAAAGAGATGAAGGGTTCCACAGAAACCAGATCTGAGGAACCTGGGGGATACAAAAGTGCAGAGTAAACGCAGCGGGGCTTGAAGGTGAGCGTGGGACATCCCACCCTCCAACACTGCCTCTGGATCTCCACCACCCATGGGAAAAGAAAACTGGTTTACCTTAAAGAGTCGATCTGTTGGGTTGGGGGGGTGGGAGACAACTGATAAGCAGAGCTCCGCAGCAAGCCGTGCCTTGAAAATGCCCTGAAATCCTGAGTCACCTTTGAGCATTGCTTATTTGTTTTGGTCTTTACCCGCTTGGTAAGATCTGAGTCCGATCTCTCCCTCCCATCGGCATCCCGGGAGCAGCGGCCAGAGACGGGGAGGGAAGGGGGAGGTTGTAATTATGGGGCAACTATTGGAAATTAAGTACAGCCTCGGAGAAGTGGAGAGGAAAGCAGGAGAGGAAGGGGATGCCGATGTGGTAAAGCCTCCCATGCACCTGGGAGTCAAGCATCAGGGAGGCATTGAGGGCAGGGCCGAAGCCACCACTGGCGACCAAGGAACCACTGAGGCAACCCACGGAGCTCTCCCGGGTCGCCTTAGGGGCTGCTCCGGTGGGGTTCTGCTTCAGCCCCTGGGCGAGGATGCTCTCAATGCTGAAGCTCCTGCCCCGCGGGCCGCTCTTGTGCGCTGGGGCGGCGCCGGCGGTGGCTGTGGGGGGAACCGCGGCAGCGCCGCAACAGAGTGCACCCCCGCGGGGAGCCGCGTCCCCTTCCCCGCCCGGTTTGGGAACCCCTCTATCGCCCGAGTCCTCCCCAATGTTCCCCTTGGCCCTCTTGGCTTCATCGGGGCGAGCGGCCGGCTCCGGTTGCTCTCCGTCTGCAGAGGCTGCGCTGTTCTTCACCTCCGCTGGCCCCGGGGCTTTGGGCTTCCTCTTCCTCCGGCGGTAGTTGCCGTTCTCGAACATGTCCAGGCACCGGGGGTCCAAGGTCCAGTAGCTTCCCTTACCGGGCCGTCCCTTCTCCCGCGGCACCTTGACGAAGCAGTCGTTGAGGGACAGGTTGTGACGGATGCTGTTCTGCCAGCCCTGCTTGTTGTCGTGATAGAAGGGGAAGCGGTCCATGATGAATTGGTAGATGCCGCTGAGAGTCACCTTCTGCTCCGGAGCTTCTTTGATAGCCATGGCGATGAGGGCGATGTAACTGTAAGGGGGTTTCTGCGGGGGGTCCTGCCGGGAAATGGTACCGCCGGGGGCGAAGCTCAAGGCAGCTGGGAGATAGAGCATGGAGGTACTGCCCATAGGGGAGAGGTGGCTGCCGTAGATGTGGCTCATCGCTGGCGGGCTCTGAGTTCCGGGGTTTCCCCCTTAGAGCCGAGAGAAGGGATGGGGAAGGGCAGAAACTTGGGACGAGTCCACCGGGGAGCGATTTGTGCGAGCTCAGATCCCAGTCCTGCCTGAAGGAGTTCGTTCTGCCTCTGTCCCTGCTTCATAGCTCTTAAGCAAAAAGAAAGGGAGAAAAAAAAA
>VWYK01068591.1:0-28147 GCA_013399775.1 Semnornis frantzii
AGTGGCCACCTTGCTGTATAAATTACCAGCTCACAGAAAGATCATTAAAAAAGAAACAAAATTTATTATCTTTGGATGAAGGGGTAGATCTTAGCAATTCCAAAATGCTGAGAACGCATGGAACAAAGGTGTGAATTTGAAAATAAAACACAGTAAGAACTGTCAGATCTCCAGGCCTCACATTTTATCAGGTGCACTTAAACACACAAAACCAAAACACTTTTCACATGAGTTAAAATGAAAGTTAAGATAACACTGCCTTTTGCATTTAAATTCAGATACCACAGATGACAACATTTACCATATACAAGGTAAGAAGCTTCCAGAACTGGAGTCTCACAAAAAGCTGCTCTTTTCCTCCAAAAGTGAATCTCCTGCTAGGTCAGTAAGCAGAAGGCCCATTCTGAGCCTCAAAGGCAAAGTAATGCTGCATTCAAGCAACCAATGAGCCTAAAGACAGAACTATAAATGGGATGGACATCCAAGCAAGTTGTACGCACAAAGCCACAGGGTGACCATCATGTAATGTCTTGATTTCTGAGGAATGAGAACTTTTAGTTAGTGAAGGCACTCAGACAATTGTAAGTCACTGAATTTTAATTAAAAAGAAAATTCTATCTTTAAATTTACCACTAAACGTCACAGAACTGCTGCTAACAGTGATTGCTGAAAGTAAAAGGGCAATAAACAGTGATAATCTCTACAACACAACTCATACTGGTACTCCTATTCAGAGATTTTTGTTGCTAGTGTCTAGTGCCTAACAAATAGACATTGAAAATAAATTAAGTGCAATTTATTTGAATTTAAACAGGCAGCTACAAGGCCACTATTCCATTTCTGATGATATATCCAGGTAGGCAAGCTGAAGCATTTTAAGAAGGTTATATGCACATGCAACTTGCTTATTGAAACAATGAGTGCTCTGAGCAAAACGTTTTTAAGTTGCCAAATTAAGAGAAAACATTGCTGATTTTCCCTGTATTTTCAATTACTGTTATATGGCTTTATGAGACAATAGAACTCTGCAGACCCCAAGAGTTTGGCTTCAACCCTGCACATCAGCACCAAGTTACTAACAAGCACCTTGTTAATATAAACCTGAACGGTCTCAAGGAGATGCAGGTTTGTGTGTTTCTCCCAATCCTACCTGCAGCCAGGAACCTGCCTATATGCAAACTGAAGTCTCTGTGGTGCTATTGCCTACCCCTTCTCACCATACAAAATGCCTGGCTCTACATTATTTCACTGTTGTACTGTTCAGAAGTACATGGTTTGAGATGCGCAAGGCATCATGAAAATACATTGAAGGTGGAGATGTTCACTTCTGATTTTACCCCTTCCAGATTAATTTTTGCAAGCTTAAGTTGTTAAAAAAGTTTTCATTAAGATCGAGATTAAGTCACAAAATCTTGGACAAACACCCAATAACCTTGTTTGGATTCAAATATTTTAACAGATGGAAACAGAGTTCTCTACAAAGGGTTTAGAAGAACCTAGTAACATGCTAAGCTAAATTAAGCTGGACTTAAATGCAATCTTTAGACTCGAGTATATGAAGTCATAATGTCATGTTCTGCTATTTAAAAAACCACATCATCTACACTGTGACTGTAAGCATTCTCCTAGAATCAAGACCTTTATTTTTATACATTCCCATAAGAAAGATGGATAAAGGAACAAGCTAGACGTGTATCTTAATATATAAGGTAGCTGAAACTATTCCCATTTGACAATCACATTATCCATTCCCCTAAAAATACCAGTACAAAAAACTCCCAACAAACCACAATGATGGAAACCAAAGTCTACTAACACTGTTTTCCAGCACACCTTAGTATGTCTATGAATTTAGAAATAAAACAAATACAATACAGATGACAACTCCCACAGGCTTCAAAAATGCTGGTGGTGTCATTTTAGTGACAAATATCTATATAAACAGAATTTCTGATGAAGAGAACACTGCAGTTATGCTTTACAGGTCTAGCAGAACTAGAAGCCTTTAATTTAATAATGTGTGCTGTGCTTTTCCTGATCAAGAGTACGCAAGATATAATTGTAAGCTATAATTCTTTTAATTCCAAAATAGCAAACTTGTAGAGGGAATATACTTTAAGTGCTAGTTGACCACTGCAACCAAACTTTGCTTCTGACTCTCAATCAAGATAATTAACTGCACAAGAAGCATCCAACTGTTTCTTTTCTTTCTTTTCTTTTTTAAAGCCTTGACAAGTCACTGCAATTAAAATTCAGGGACAAATTGGTGTTAGAGCTTCTTCAGCATTTCAACAATGATTTACATCTTGAAATTAACCAGAGCTGCCATCATAGGCTAGGAAAATGTATCGGATGTGTGATGGTAGTAATGGATACAATCGAGTCTGAATTCTTGTTTAGAAGCTTCCCTGCATAAAGCATCTACCTTAATCAAAAAAGGTGAAACAAACAAAACTATGATCACAAAAAAAAAATCTGTATTTTTTGCTGTGAAACCTTTTGTCAGTCTCCTTCTATAGCAAGCTAAAACCAAGACACATAAGAAACCTTAATAACTATGTTACATAGATGCACTGCTATATACATCTTCATCATTAAAGCAGATCACTGATGATAAAGTAAAACATACATCTAGTTGGACTTGACTGGCTTGAAATACGGTAAACAAAAACAAAACAAATAGTACCAAAAACAGAAGGAAGAACTCGCACAGGAAGCTACGGTGACTGAGCAAAGATGACGAGACTAACTGGAGAGAAACCAATGCGACACGCACAACAAACATCACAGATTTGAAGGGTCACAAGACCCTTAAAAAAGATAGAGTATGAAGACTTCCTCTTGCCTGCCTCCCCACAACGGGGCTTTTTGTCTCAGATCACGGGAAGAACAGCCTGAAAACGCGGTCCTGATGAGCTGATGATTCTTTAAGTAGGCACTAAGTATGATAAGGCCCAAGATAGTGGCTACAACTCCCCCGCATACACCACCCCTCCAAAAGGGGGCTAGTTTCAACTTCACCGGCCCAACCGGTTAACTGTAGGGTGGGGGGGCAGTAGCCTTCCCCGAGGGGAAAGAGCGCGAGCTCTCATCCAGCTCCAAATGGAGGAACAGGTTCGCACCGCTTGGGAGAGAGGCCCGGCCACACACCTCGGGAGAATGAGGAAAAGTCCCCAGGGTGACAGAACCCAGCCCATCCGAAGGAGAAGGGGACCGAGTATCCTCGCAGTGCCTCGGGCTCACCCGCCCGCAGACCGCCATCACCGCCCCCAGCTCCATCACGGCACCCCGCTCCGCCTCTGCCGCGGGGCGGTTTCGGCCTTGCGAGCCCCGCGGAGCCAGAAGTCGCTCTGCAGTACCCGGGACTCTGAAGTTCACACGACGGGGACCCAGAGCATGAGCAGAGTGGCTTCGTAATCTCCGAAGACCCCTAATTCCGTGCTGGGGGCTGCAGCCACCGCCGCCGCCTCCCCTGGGCCTGGGCCTCTCCCTTCTCCGGGCCATTTTGAGAGTCCGCCTTCGGCCTCGAATACTCACCTCCCGCCGCCGCCACCCGCCGCCGCTTCCCCAGCTCTCGGTCCTCTGCTATTTCCGCTCCTGAGCGGGTTCGATCCTGACTCGCCCCGCTCCGTCCGTCCCCAAACAGCAGCAGCGTCGCCCTCCCTTCCCTCTCAGGCGGCCATTTTCTGCTCCATTGTTACCAAGGAACGGGGGCCCGGAAGCGGCCGCCGACAAACGGAAGCGAAGGAGCGCGCGCGCCTCTGCGCAGGCGCCGCCGCCCCCTGCGGGGTGGGAGGAGGGAGCGCGGCCCAGGGAGAGGAGCCTTGGAGGACCGTGGGGGTAGAGCGACCCCAGCGCACGGGCGGTGCCGCCATTTTGGAGAGGGGCAAAGGCCGCCGCTCTTCCCCCTCTCTGGTGTGTTACTTTTTTATGTTAGGTAGGGATATAACGAACCGGTCTGAAAGCAGGATAACAAGGATGGAAGGCCTTAAAGCTAAAGGATGGAATCACAGAATAACAATCTCAGCACAGAGAGGGTTGGAAGTGACCTCTAGGCACCATCTAGTCCAACCCCTTGCCAAAGCAGAGTCACCCACAGCAGCTTGCCCAGGATCGCAGTTTTCAGACACACCTGGAATCTCTCCAGAGGAGAGTGCACAAACTCTCCAGGCCGATTGCTCCAGGGCTCCAGCACCCTCACTGCAACTAAGACTCTTTGAGTTCAGAAGGCACCTCCCAGGTGCCAGTTTGTGCCTGTTGCCCCTTTTGCTGCTAAGCACCACTGGAAAGAATCTGACTCCAGATCTTTGACTCCTTCTTTTTTGATCATGATAATCATTGAGATGATCCCCTCTCAGGCTGCTCATGTCCAGACTGAAGGGCCCCAAGTCTGAGCCTCTCATAAAGATCATGGTACCATTTAGGCTGGAATACACCCCTAAGCTCATCGAGTCTAACCATTCATGTAACGCAACCAGTTCTGCCACCAGACCGTGCCCCTCAGCAGCACCTCTGATCAGCTTTCAAATCGCTCCAGTGAGGGGACTCCAATGCTTCCCTGGGCAGCCTGTTCAAGGGCTTGGCAAACATTGCAGTAAAGAAAGTCTTGCTGATACCCAACTTAAACCACTTCTGACACAACTTGTGGCCATTTTCTCTTGTCCTGTCACTTGCTACTTGGGAGAATAGACCAACACCCACCTTGGTCCAGTCCCCTCAGCATCTTCCTAACCTTCATTGGACACTTCACCAGTTCCCTGTCGCTCTTGAACTTGAACCCAGAATGATTGCAAAGGTTAAAAAACAAACAAACAAACCCATCATAAACAAGGTACAGTCACTAAGAGCAGTGAATTTATATATGCCCGTCTTCAGGCTCGAGAACTCAAAGACAGCTTCAGTGCTCACAGAAGCACAGAACAGCAGGGGACAGTGAGGTTAGATACAAGGCATATTTCAGATCAGGTTTACTTGCCACAGCATGGGATCAGCAAAAGTAGTGGGTTAGAAAGTCACTGAACTGAATCCAAAATCATCAGTAATGGGGAGCAGAAGTAGTTCCAGTTTCATCTGGAGTAGATTTTGATTCTCAACTATATTTTTATTGAAATAACCAGAAGATCAATCACGAGTTTATTCTAACTGCAGGAGGACAGGTGATACTTGATGCAGCATACAATTGGAGTTGCAGAGAAGTGATAGCTGGTCCAGCATAAAACTTGCTTGCAAAAGTTTAGCCTGCTACATTTTAAAACCCAAATTGGCATTGGGAAACTGGAGTTAAATCAGATAAGTCCTTTGCAGCATTTCCGCAGTGTGGATCCTGTGTTGCAGGTCGATTTACTGTAGGATCAAAGGATGATCTAAGCTCTGCTTTGACTGTTCAATGTGAGTAAAATAAAATAATTAATTTTTAAAAAGAGCAAATTTAATGTCACAAAGCAATTTTGCAGATTTAATGAAGCAAAATATTTGTCAGTGAGAAAAACCTGCCTTGTTCCTGACCCATGACAAATGGATCTTTTTATGTGGATTGTTCACCTGCCTCTGTCAGATTCCAGGAGCTGAGGAAACTATAATCCCCTGAAGAGAGAGACTCTGCAGTGGAATGTGTAGTTTAATTTTTGGCAGACATCTTGGAAACAGGTTAAAAAAAAATAAAAAAATAGTTCTGTTGTTAAACATCGATGATTCAGGGAGCAGATGATCGGCGCACAATTGATCCACTTTATCACAGAAAACCTTATGCTGACAACTGATAAGACAGCCACTGAGTGTGAGTATTGGCAATTAGTAACTCAGCCAGACTCCTGTCAGCCTGCTCCAATGGCAGGCCTCAAAAAGCTGAAGAAACAGGAGGTGATGAGACTGCTAACAGGATGATTTATGCACGAAAGTGAATCCTGTCTTTCCTCCCCTACCTTTTTCTCAACACCAGGCAAGGACAGAGCAGGATAAAAGTGGCTTTGTTATACACCAGTAACCTAAGCAGCGAGATGTTAGGGATTATTGAGCAAATGGGAGGTGGAGCATATTCTGCTATTTGAACAGAGGGATAAGACGATGGTTTATGCTCCTGGAACATCCTCTCTGTATTTTATGATATCTGACAGGCAATTTTGCTTGTTTGCCTCTTCTCTTTCACCCTCAATAGAATACTTTCAATCAATTTTATCGAAAGTCCTGAAAATCCTCAAATGGCAAGCAGCAGAGGAGCCAACCTGGTTTGCATTAGAACAGAACTAATTCTGCTCCATGATTTGACTTCTCGGCTCAGTGAGGCACTTCCTGAAGTTCAGGGCATGCTTGCAGAGACAGTGGCTGCTTCTAGCAGCTGGGTTCTGCTGATTCACACCTCGCTTCCTTGGAAAAAAAACTTGTAGCTGAGGTCCATCACAGGCAGCTAAGGAGAATCACCTTTCTTGGTGTGATTTGTTGGAGTTTATTTGCAAATGTCCTGGTAGAACAAACTCTGATTTTCCCAAGCCTTTTAGTGAAATTTCAATATCCAGTTGCCATTAATAACAATGAATGGCCTGAATGTTGCAAAAATGAGGATCAGTGTGGCAGTGTATTTCAAAAAGCTCACAGGGGAGAAGATATCTTTGTAGAGAACTTTGCAGTATAGCTTCAAAATCTCAGATATATAGCAATGGCAGGGTAATTCACACTGAAGTGTTTTCAATTTGCTAATGTATGTATAGCAGAGGGGAATTACAACACTTTTCCATGGCAAGTTTAATGTAGTTTCCTTCAGCGAGGGTAAATAAATTTGCTGTAAATCCCCCATGGTCTTAAAACCTAGTTATTTGGTATGCAGTGACAGATGAGAAAAATGTTGGTGAGTTGTTTAGTTTTTGGTTTTTTCCTAAAAAGATATTATAATAATTTATTCACGATATAGGTAAGAAATAATCCAAATGCAGTGAAGTGGGAAAAAAAATCTGAATCTCTTGGGAGTTTTTAAACCTGGAGCTAAAAAGTTTTTTAAAAAAAATCTTACTTACTCAAAGTATTAGCAGAGCCAGGTACTGAGCAAGCAAATAAAGTCACTTTACACTAATGTACCAGCCTGGAACAAACTTGAGAGAGAACCTAAGCATATAACAACTCCTAGCAATCCAACTTTGCCGTCTTTCCCATCTCAGTACTCTGCCTATGTTGCTCTCCAATGCTGGCTGCATCCTCCTCTCCTAGTGGGGGGAGAAGCCCATATTTATGTCTTCTACAACAAAATATTTTCCATTCAAGCAGTATCTCTGGAGGTTATTCCAACTGGTTATTTGAGAATCATCAGGACTGGTATGCTAAAGAGGTGGAGAAGAGTTTTGCAGTTTAAAGAGGCATTTTTTGACAGTGTTCAGTAATTTGTTAAATTTCGTTCTCTTACTCAAAGGAAAATCTTTGTGCTGTGCCTGGTGTTTGTGCTCTCTGTGCTGCATTCCAGCACCACAGCACCATCAGGTTGTTCTTCATCCTATGAGCAAAGCAGAGTGCTGAAGGCCGCAGTGAAAAGTGGGTGTCCGTGAGCCCAGCATCAGTTTGGGGATTGCTGGAGAGAGGGTGAGTCTGTGTTCTTCATGGCGATGTGTAAATGAACAGTCAGATCCCTGTGGGGAAACTGTGTTTCTCAGAAGGCTGCTGCTGGGATCTTTTTGCTTGGTGCATTATTGCAGCTGAGGCCACAAACGTAATTTCAGATGGCTACTAAGGAGAATACAGTTTTGCAATTAGTATTTCTGGCCTTTAAAAAGGCTGTTAACTAGAGATCTGGGCAGCATAAAAGCAGTCATTCTGACTGCACCCCCTGCCACCTGTGGTTTTAAAGCTGGGCTGCTATTTGCTTTTTAAATTGACTTTTTTTTTTTTTTCTCTTTTTTTTCCATTTTCTTTCCCCCTTTTCTTCTGAAAGTCAGTCATGTACAAAGACTGTGATCCAGAAAGTCCTGTTGAGTATGCACTGGAAAATAGAAATTGCTCCAGCTGTTTGTAGTCACTGCTGCAGGTAACAGAGGAGATAAAGTATTCAGCAGTGTGGGTAGCCTTCTCTTTTTAAAATGCAAACAGCTCTTTAAGGGGTAAAATCCATTTCCACTTGCACTGGTGCAGTCTGTAAGGTAGATCTGTATGATGCATTGTGGAAAAGGCCCAAAGGACTTATCTCCTGCTGTCCACTGTTCGAGTCTTTTCTTATGACAAAAATAAATAAATAAAAGGAAATAACTGATACCAAGCCTCAGTTCTTGAACCTTTCTCACAGAGACAGCCTAGTGATTTGCCCTGCACTCCTGCTGGTGCAGGCTGACAAATGCCCTCCTATGCTACCTGAACCAAGCAAAAAAACCCAATCAAAGCCCCCGAAATTTGGGGATGTCCCTTTACATTCAGCATGCTCACTGCTCAGATGAGCCTCACTGTACATAAGGATGAAAGACACCTACTTAGTATTGGGTACATGAGGAGGACTTTCCTCCTGTAAATGTCTGGTGGGAACTTGGCATAGTAGACCTTCACTCTCTGTGTCTCCTCGTCGCTCTGTATCAGGATCTTTCCGATGCGGATCGATCTGCAGCAGTCCCGTAACCCCTGCTCCATTGCCTCTACTCAGGTGAGCAGCAGAAACCCAACAAGAGATGGTTGCACTCTCAGGCACCCCAGACACTCTGGCAGCTGCAAAATGCTACAATTAGACAGACAGTCCTGGTACTGCACTGGTGAAGAGGTCTATAAGGGAGACTATTTTTTTTTCTTGGTTCTGCATGCCAAATTAACTTTGAAACTCTTTTTATTTTCTCTCTATTTAGACATCTTGCTCCCCACCCTGAACTATTGATGAGCATTGAGAAGGCCCCCTCTCAGTTTTCCCTTCTCCAGCTCCGAGTCTCTCAGCCTCTCATCGTAATGGTGATTGTACAGTTCCCTCAGCTCTCCGTGGAACTATCTTCAGTAATTTCCTGTCCCTTTTGAACTGGGGAGCCCAGAATTGGACTCAGTACTCCAGATGTGGCCTCTATAGGGCAGAGTAGAGGGGAAAGAGAACCTCCCTTGACCTGATGGTCACACTATTCCTAATGCATCCCAGGAGACCATTGGCTGTCTTGGGTATGAGGGCACACTGCTTCCTCATGGTGAGCTTGTCCACCAGCATTCCCAGGTCCTTAATGTCAAGGTTTAAAGCGGCATGCTGATAAAATAAACCTTCAGTTGGTAAGTCATCTGATCTGTCTTTCACAATATTTTGGCTGAGAAAGAGGAGTGATATATGTCAATAAGGCAAATTAATTGGACTGAAGATTAACTGATAGGCCTCCAAGTGCAACTGTAAGCAGAAGCGCCACGGAGCGAGCCATGGTTCTTGACCCCACACTGCATAATGTGACCTACAAGAAAAGGTAACATCATTACTGGTGATCTGCAAATGCACACGTTAGGGGCAGGTCACTGATACCAAAATGAAGCTGGATCACTTAATGAGCTGAACTTAAGTAAACAGCATGTTTTTCTGTGCCACCAGATGTAAAGTTGTCAGCCCAAGAATGGAGGGGCAGCTGGACTACAGGCTTGGGTGACAAAGTCATGGAAAACAGTGATTCAGAAGAGGAATAATCAGCTGAACACGAGCTCCTAATGAGATGCTCTGCCAAGAGGAGCTTAATGCTTCTATGAAACCAAAAAAGGGAGACACCAAGGAAGACAAGGGAGGCTTCATTATCTCTGTTGTGGGTTCCGAGAAGGCTCACCTGAGGCCTGGAAAACACACCTTCATGGGAAAACACCTAAGGAACAGAGCTGATTAAGAACTAGAAGGTTAAGGAATATTTAAAATGCAGTGTCTAGGAAGGCACAGGGCTTAGATTTGTTAGATTTAACACTAACTGTTTTGTTTTGTTTTTGTTTTGTTTTTACCTGACACAGTGGCATTTGGTAGCTGGACATCCAAATAGGTGCTGTATATTTTTAGCAGTTGTCCACTGGAATAGTCCACCCACGATTTGCTGGCTGTGGCAGAGTGCCTGTTGCTGAAGAATCCCTGGAAATACTTAATGAGATGATTTTTTTCTGGTTCCAAAGGAAACACTCTTGTTTGAACAAGAATTAATTCAGAGGAATCCATCAGCCTTCCTTAGGCTGGAATTGGGAGCAGGTTATTAGAACAGCTCCTGCTAGATTTCTTGGGAGCAAGCACAGAAGTGCCACAACTGCAGGCAGGGGTGAAGGGAAGAGGTGAAGCAAGCAGGCACGGGCAGCCCTAGCTGCAATGTGTGTGTGCTCCTGGTTATGTGGAAAGGCCATTCAGAGTCATCCTTCCTCCCTTTCCAGGTTTAGACTGCATCTGTAATAGGCTGCAGCTTTCCAATGCTTCTTTTTTCCACCCACGTAACATTATCAGTGTGAGCCATGGCTGTCCTGAGCAGCAGAAGCCGCAGGGCAATCAGCATTTGCAAAAAGACAGCTACCAAAACGTGCCTCTGACAGTTTTATTGCTTTTATTTTTGCTTTAACTCCATGCTGTAAGAGCAGTGTTAGCCACTGGGAAACTTAAACACGTTACCAGGCAAGAGTACTACCAAATAACATCAGCTTTATTGCTGTCCCTTGGCATTTTGGAATTATTGGGTGCCCGCTGGGTTTTAATTGTTGTTTAGGGGAAGCAGAAACCATAGGCAGGCTTTGTCTTTTAATTAATTTATGTGGTGAAACCAGAACAGAGGATTTTAAAGTGTCCAAGTCCTTTAGAGAAAAAATGGGGGAAAGAGAAAGTGGGAAGCACAGGATGGGGTTGGAGGGAGGAGACATCTTTCAAAGACATTATCTTAGTCAGTGTTGATGGTCCCCTCTTACCTACACCCAAAACACAGATTTGATGGTCAGTCATGTCCAAAATGCAGTTTTGATGGTTGGTTACTTACATTCAAACCACATTTTTGATGCTCATTCACCAGTCCTTATCTTCTGGCATGATTTCTAACATCTCCTGTGCAGCTTGAACACGTGCCAGTGACTTTGGGTACTGCTGTCTGGATAATCACAGGGCTCACGGGGGGGACCCAGAGTGAGGTTCTGACTGTTCTGTTTTGCAGCTGTTTCAACAGCAAATGCTGATTCCTCTCTCAATGTTTTCCTCTTTCTGGGAATTTAAAAATAACCTGCCTAATGAAGCAGTGCTGAACAGCTCATATGTCCAGACAGATAGGAGTGAAATGCTTCAGCTCAGAGAGCAAAGTCATCTGTGGTGGCAGAGCCTTTGAACAAGTCCCTCAAGGCCATTTTTCAAATAATCCCAGGACTGACTGAAATTAATGCACAAAGAAATTCAGAGAAAAGTGGGGGAGAAGCACGTCAAAGGGCCTGGGCCTTGGGAAGACATTTCTGGGCAAGCTGTAATCAGCCCCATCCTCTGCCACCCCTTTAGCAGTGCCATTTAATTACTCCATTACAAGCAGGGTTTGATGTATGTGTTCTACAGCAGGGCCATCCAGAACATGGAGAAGCTGAGCAGAGTGATGAAACTGTCTGTCCAAGGGCAGCCACCAAAGCACGAGCAGAGATACACACAGGCTAGGGCAGCTTGCACTTGAAACCACTATACCTTGTTACTCATCTTTGGTTTTCTTTCCTTGCTACTCAAGAGATCACATCTCCATGTCAGTTTACCCTGCAGTGAGTACATGGATTCATAGAATGATTTGGGTGGGAAGGGACCTTAAAGATCATCCAGTTCCAACCCCTGCACTGGGCAGGGACAGCTTCCACCAGACCACGTTGCTCAAGGCCCTGTCCAGCCTGGTCTTGAACACTTCCAGGGAGGGGGCATCCATAGCCTCCCTGGGCAACCTGTTCCAGCATCTCACTGTAAAGAATTTCTTCCTAGTCTCCAGTCTAAATCTCCCTTCTTCCAGCTTAAAGCCATTGCCCCTTCTCCTATCACTACAAACCCTTGGAAAGAGGCCTCAATAGGACAGGACACAACATGTGAGAACCTTAAAGGATAAACATCTCTTATTTCAAAGAGTAGCTGTAATAATGATTACAAAACCAAGCTGGGCACAATGTGCTGGGAAGCAAAATTGCTGTAGAGGGGCAGGCATGGGGTCCAGGGAGATGCTTGACTTCTTACTTTGGGCCAAGACTGAAGTCAGAACCCCTTCCCCTGCCCACTTCTAGCTACCTTAGCCTCTGGGATTGATTCACAACATTATTGTTTTCTTGTTCTTTAGAATTAAGTCATTTACAGTGCAAGTCCTGCAGGTCTGAGACTTACTTCTGTAGGTGCCTTAGTGCTTATCAGAGAGTAAATGTTACTCTTTCCAATATATCAATGATAACATCCCTTTTTTCCCCCCCCAGCTGGATAAATGATTATTACATTCTTCAAATCAATTCTTATTTTTCTTTAATTGCTTTTGGTGCCCTTGGCACTGTTGAGTGACAGGGGCTGCACTCTATTCTAGGAGGCTGCTGGGGTAACTCAGAAATCTCCTCACCAGTGCAAAAGGAGATTATTGATCTTCACAGGTTGGTAGTTTTATTTTGGCATGGCGAGGAAAGGATCTGTCAGAAAATTTGCCACACAGAAACTCAATGCTACTGCCTATGCGAAGCCTCCAAAGGATACAAGATCTCTACCCTATGAGATAAGATGTCCATGTGGTTTTATGGAATTGTCCTTAGGAAATGCCAGCTCTAGAGTCCATTGAATCTTGCATTATATATGCAGTAGCATAAAAGGATGAAGCGAAGCTGGAACAGAAGAATCAGGTGTTACTTTGGCATTGTTTGGCTCAAGAAAAATGGAGGATTTCTACTATTGGGGTGCAACTGCTAAAAACCAGGAGCTTATAGGATCATAGAATGGTAAGGTTGGAAGAGACCTCAAAAATCATCTAGTTCCAAACCCCTGCCATAGGCAGGGACNCCAAATCTCTTAGCCTGTCCTTATAGCAGAGCTGTTCCAGCCCTCTGAGCATCTTTGTGGCCCTCATCTGGACCAGCTCCGACAGTTCCATGTCCTTCCTGTGCTGGGGGCTCCAGAACTGCACACAGTACTCCAGGTGGGGTCTGACGAGAGCAGAGTAAAGGGGGAGAATCCCCTCCCTTGCCCTGCTGGCCACCCTTCTCTCCCTCTGTACAGAGTAACAAATTCCATCACTATCCTTCAACCAAGAACATCTGTAATGTCCACAACAGTCCAGGCAGCAGCACATGTCCTTATTAGAACTGAATCTCAACCCAGTTCATAACCATAGCCCTAAAATTAAACTGGTGCTCACTCCTTGCTCAACAGTACAGTGGCTGTTGTCCATAACCACTGTGAGCCTCCACTCCATCACTGATCTTACCGATATATACAACTATCTGAGAGGTGGGTGTCAAGTGGATGAGGCCAATCTCTTTTCGCTGGTCATCAGCAATCAGACAAGGAGCAACAGCTACAAATTGGAACATAGAAGGTTTCACCTCAACATGAGGAAAAACATCTTTACGGTGAGGGTGACAGACAGAGCACTGGAACAGGCTGCCCAGAGAGGTTGTGGAGTCTCCTTCTCTGGAGACTTTCCAAACCTGCCTGGATGCGTTCCTTGGCAGGGAGGTTGGACTCGGTGATCTCCGGAGGTCCCTTCCAACCTCTGAAGTTCTGTGATTTTTTTTCCTGTAGCTTAGCAGACTTCACAGACTTGTCAATAACTGAGAGATTTGTACCTTTCAGTTCTTAAATGCTAGCCCTAGTTTCAAGGAATCTTGACCAAAGCCATATAGTGACTATGCACTTTGCTCAGGGGCTCCCTGGGCCTTTTAGATTTGGTAGTAAAGCTTACTCTTCAGCTCTTGATTTCACTAATCCTGGCATCATCGTAACCTCAACTGAGACTGGAATTTCTCACCCTCCAAGAGACAAGCTGTCCTCCATTCTGCCTCCAAAAGCCCCAGAAGTGCTAAGCCTGTTCGTGAAGCGGCTCTAACACAGTGTGACCCAGCCTCATTGTGTCAGGGTGTGCTGTGGAGGGGTCATGCCAAGGACTGACCTTCAGACAGAGCCAGGGCCACATCCACCATGCACCTCAAGAACCAGATTCACCTTGTAACCAAGGGCAGACTGTGTCCTTCCTGGACTCAGCTCAATACTAAGTCTTTGACACAGCTCCAGTATGGGCCAGACAGACTCCTTTTGCTGAACAGCAGCCCGAGGGATCACCAAAAACAATCAATCTTAAACTATCTCCCCAGCCAACACCAACATTCTGCAGCATCATTCTATAGGAGATGAAGGAGGGATAAATTCCTTAAAAATAATCCTTATGGTGGTAAATAATGTGATGCAGCAAGATGCCTAATTCTTCTCCTCGGTATTAAACTGCCCTGTTTATCACTGGTTTCAGCTCTTTCCCCCACTGCCCTGCCCTGTGCACCCGCCTCTGCTGCAGCAGGGCTGGCTTGACAAACCACAGCTTTAGCAGCTGCCTGCTCTAGAAATGTGCCCTTATCTCTCAGTCTGCAGTTTGTGCTCAGTCTCTTTATTTTCCTTCATGTAATCATCAGACATTCCTGCCTTTCGTCGTGATAAATACCAGACTGTTGAATCTCTGGGGCTGCCAAGAAATGCATCTCAGCACAGCACAAATAAAGCTGCTATTTTATTATTAGTATTTTTTTTATTCCTTCCTTTAGTTTAACATTTATTCCTGTTATTGTTGTCCTTAGAAGGATAAATAGGGCTGCACCTTGCAAGCAAGTTGCTCCAAATACATTAGATGAAAGAATAAATAACAGGATGTACCAAAGGCTATGAAGACTAAATATATATTATATTGAGATAGTCGAGCAGAGGATGTGATAATGTGCTATTCATTATACAGGTGCACCAGTACTCACTGCAGGATAAAATTAGATTGACTCATCTGTAGGTCATGGACCTTATACGGCTCAGAACTGGCAGAGATTTTTTTCCTCTGGCTGTACTGGGAGTGCAGCGAAACAGGAGTGTGTCAGTCAGAGCCCTGTACACCAGGTGAAGGTTTCCATCACCGTGCTGGATTGCACAGTGTAAGGCACAGAGGATCCAGCTCATCACATCGTTAGTACCACATCTGAAGGCATCTTTTCCATTTCCACTTTTTTATGCCATAGGTTTCACCTCTTCTCAAAGAAGTTGTTGTGCAACCTGCAAAAAAGATAAGGAGCACAGGGTGGCTGATAGATGGGTTGGTATGTCAAGCATTACCTGGATTATTTGCTCTAGATGATCATCTGAAGGTACCTGCAGTGATGCTGAGTGATTCTCCAAAGTGATACTTTGATAGGCAAAAGCAGCTTGCACAAACCATTGCTGTTTGCTGCCGCAATAGCTTGTGCTGCCATTCCAGACAGTAAGGTGGGCTGAATGCTCATAGAATCCCAGCATGGTGAGGGTTAGAAAAGATTTCTGAGGATCATCTAGTCCAATCCCTCTGCTAAAGCAGGGTCACCCACAGCAGCTTGCCCAGGATGACCATGGCCAGCTGGGTTTGGAATCTCCCCGAAGAAGGAGACTACAACCTCTCTGGGCAGCTTGCTCCAGGGCTCCAGCACCCTCACACCAAAGAACTTTCTTCTCCTGTTCAGATGCAGCTTCTGGGTTCCAGTTTGTGCCCACCGTCCCTTGTACTGTCACTGACCACCACTGAAAAGAGTCTGGCCCCATCCTTCTGACACCCATCTTTTAGCACTTGCTAAGCATTGAGAAGATGCCCTCGGGCTGCTCTTCTCCAGGCTAAACAGCCTCAAGTACCCAGTGTGTCAGTTTCCTATTTTCCTTGATGGTCCCATCTCCTCCAGCTTACAGCCACCCTTCTGGAGACACTTCTGCCACACAACTTAGCTATAAAATGTCTTGTGCTCCAGCAAACACTTTCCTTAAGCACTTTTCTCTCTGCAAGCAGATTTGCTGTCTGAAGCTGCCTTTATAGCCACCCACCCCTATTGTTATTTCCGTTAAAAGGCTGGAAGCCTCATCTTGCATAATAATGCAGTCTAGAAGATCTCTAAACAAATTTTGCTGGGAAAGAAACAAAAGGTGCCAGTACACACAAGAAGAGGTAAAAATGTCTCTTATTCTTAATGCAGGAAGCAAAGAGATGCAAGATGCAAAAATCCACAGAAACATTTCATTAAGTTCTTCTGTCCCCCAAAGAGAAGGGTCAGTAAGAGCCTGCAATGCAATTTTGGCTGCCTGGGTTATCTCCCTGAGCAGCTTCTCTGCAGGAAGGATTTTCACATAGGTACCCTCTAGGTATATCTGCTGCCTGGTCCCTCTGAGGGTGACAATTACTTCTGCATTTTAAGATGACTCAATATATAAACGTTAAAAGAAAAATCCATCCATGGCTTGTAATACATTGTAAAATCACCCCCAAAGATGAAAATACTTCAATTTTAGCACTGTTCAGCTTCCAGCAGCCCAAGCACAGACCTCAGAGTGCCATTTGATGACTCAGACTTAACCTTTCCAGGTCTCTCAGCCATCCCTCCCCACGGAGATTCTCCAGTCCCCTCAGCATCTCTGTAGCTTCCCCTGGACTCTCTCCAGTAGTTCTCTGTCTCTCTTGAACTGGGGAGCCCAGAACTGGACCCAGTACTCCAGATGTGGTCTCACTAGGGCAAAGTAGAGGGAGAGGGTCTAGAAAATGCAAGAAGCAGGAACTAGGCATGAGGATGAGCTGAGATGAGAGCCAATGCAGGGAGCTCCAGGTACACGGATGGTGGGCAGGGATGGATGTGACCAGCTTCCCAGTCTTCCCACTGCTGGGAGCTGCACTGTGAAAAGCAAAAATTCACAATACTGACAAGAAGGGCAGATGGGAAAAGTGAGTTAGAATGGCAAGGAATGAGGCAAAAGTGGGAAGTGATAAAAACCTTCAGGCAGTGGTAGATAGGTGGAGATGAAGGCCAGAAGGGGTACAAATGGTTGTCTCAAGGCAATTTCCAAATGCTGAGGTCAGCCAACAGAGAGATCACTTTTTCAAAAAGAGAAGGGCCAGTGCCACACTGTGAGGGATCTCAGCTCCTTATCATCTCCACAAGACAGTTCCCCCAGCCCAGCAAGGCCACCAATGCCAGGGCAAAGCACAGCCTGTAGGAGAATGTTCCCAAGCTCAGCAAAACACAGAGATAAGTCCTGCAGCCAGGAATCTCCATGGCCTGCAGAGGAGCTCACCATCAACTACTCCAGCTGTAGCACATTATACAAAAGTGCTGTTGTCTCATACCCTACACTGAGTGCCAAAAAGGATGGTGTTGACCTTGGCTGGATGCCAGGTGCTTGTTAAGCTGTTCTATCGTCTCCTCCACAGCAGGACAGTAGGGAGAAAATAAGATAGTGAAATTTTGTGGCTCAAGATAAGGGCAGTTTGATAGAGTGCAAGGATAGGCCATGCATGGAAGCAAAGGAAAACAGCAGATTTATTCTCTACTTCCCATCAGCACGGAATGTCCAATTGCTTCCTGAGATGGGCTTCAGTACTTGTAGCATTTGCTGCAGAAGATAAATGTCATAATAATTAATGTTCCCCTGCCTCCTCCTCCTCCTTTCTGTTGGCTTTTGTTGTTGAGCAGACACCATATGGTCTGGAATATCCCTTGGGTCAGGTTGTGTCAGCCATCCTGGCTATGTCCCCTCCCAAGAGCTGGCCCACTATTCTCAAGATCTTGGGAATGCTGGAGAGGCACCTTGATGCTGTGCCACCACTGCTCAGAAGTGACCAAAAGGTGGCTGTGTCCTCAACACCTTTCCAGCTATCAATACACTGCATGGCGCTGTGAGGAAAGTAAGGCCCATCCCAGCCAGACCAGTACAGGTGGTGTATCAGAGGGCAGAGCTGTGGGTCAAAATGAAAATGGATTTAATGAAACTGGCAAACTAATGTTAATGCTAAAGCAAATATAAAGTGTACAAAGTTAGCTCAGGGAATACTCAGTGGTCACAACCAGTGGAAAGGTACAGTCCTCAGGAGCAGGATGGTGAGAAAGACCCTCCAGGTATGGGGAGAAGCAGAAGGAACAGAGGAATCAGGAGAAGGAGGAGCTCCTGCCTTCAGCAAACTTATGCCTTTATATTGAGCATGACATTTATGGTCTGGAATACAGCTCGAGCCAGCTTGGGGCAGCTGTCCTGACTTCTCCCACCCTAATCTCCTATCTGACTGGAAACCACTAGAAGTCTGCAGACCATGGCTGGCCCAGGATTTCATCCCAGCCAAACCAGGACATCTTCTCAGGTCTCTCAGCCCCTCCTCATCAGACAGATGTTAAAGTCCCTTCACTGTCCTCGTAGCCTCTGTTGGACATTCTCTAGTACATCCCTGTCCCTTTTGAACTGGGGAGCCCAGAACTGCACCCAGTACTCCAGGGCAGTAGGGCAGAGTAGAGTGGGAGAACCTCCCTTGACCTGAGGAGTTTCATCCCCAGAGCAAGGTGGGCACCATCCACCTTCAAACATTAACAGCAATCCTACCTCTGCCCTAGTGCTGGAATGGAGAAGGCTCTCCAGTTACACTAAGTGCTGCCAGAGGGGAAAAACAAAAATAAAAATCAGGCACTTGTTTGCATTAAACTTGGAACTTGGTATCTTTGGAATCCCTTTTCCTCCCTCTCAATTAGATGGAAATTATCAGAGTTCAAAAGTTAGGGAAATTGCCCAAAAGGCAGGCTGGCAATGTAATTATGGAAGCTCTCTTTCCTTAGGAAATCAGCTTAAACCCCCTAATAACTGGAGAAACAGCCCCCACAGCCCATTTCCATTTCAAGATCCTCATCTCCAGTGAGAGAGGACATCTGAACCCTTTGCTTCTCATCATTAAAGCTGTTGAGCTAGAGACTCATTTTTAAGGTGCCCCTTTCTGAGATGCCACTTTAGAGATTATAACTAATAATATTAGATTTTAATCAATTGGTTGGGGATGCCCCTTTAAGCTAGAGGAATCAAGTTAACTGCCTCTTGCATTTTTCTTCTTTATATTTTAACTGCTTTGTGCAAGGAAAATGCAGCCTCTTGTTTTCAGCCAGAATTAGTCATTTACTTCATGTGGAAATCTTCAGTGTGCAGTAATCTCACCCATATTCAACCACGCAGGTAAGCACATCCTGAAGTCTACAATTAAAATCCTTAATTAAATCCTTAAATTAAGCACATACTTAAATGCTTTGCTAAAGAGGGATATAATCTCCAACGTGCTTAAGATAAAGTGTGTCTTTAAGTGCTTTATTGAACCAGTGCTTTTGCTGCAGCACGAGATGTGTTTGTGAAGCAAAAAGCTGCTCTGGCCATAATCCCACCAAAATCCTGCAGCAGGGTGGGGGAAGCCTCTGTGCATTTATCAACATAAACCACACAGCACCTGCTCGGACAGTTCCTACCTGGAATTTTAGGAGGTGTAAAAAAAAACATGTGGATGTGCTGCTGCCAGGCCAGGGATTTGCCGTGCTGGGAGCACAGCAGCACAAGCAGCAACGTTCACAGCTTGGCTGTGGGTTGGAGAAGAGACCTCCTCTGGTGCAGCTTCAGGCCATTTCCTCTCACCCTATCATTTGATACTAGGGCGAAGAGACCAATCCCTACCTGCCCCCAACCTTTTCAGGGAGTTATAAGAGTGAGAAGGTTTCCCCTCAGCCTGCTTTTCTCCAGAGTAAACAACCACGGCTCTCTCATCTACTTACCAGAACTCTTCTCTGGATCCTTCCCCACCTTTGTTGTCCTTTTCTGAACAGGCTCCAGCACCTTAAGGTCCTTCAGGCATTGTTTGCAGCTTGGCTATGACTTTGAAGATGGAAGAGGATCCTTGAAGCACATCAGCTCAGGCATCAGCACAGGGATGGCTGTTTGCATAGTGCTGCTGATTCAAGAGCACTGCAAAGCCCAGAGACACCCTGACAGCACTGCAACTCCTCAGGTGTCCAGTAACAGTCATTCCTAAGTTGGAAAGGTATTTGAGAAGCCCTTAATGAATATCCAGCCCAAACTAATTCCCCTTTTTTTGGTATCAACTTCTTACACAAAGAGTTAAAAAAATACATCCCCGATTTAAACTCATTCCCTGACACCCTCTAGAGGCCTCCTCCCGGCAAACACTTCACCACCAGCTGATTTTCAGAATACTGTCACCTGGTGCTGATGAACCCAGGAGGCATTCCTATCCCAGGCTGCTGGCACAACCGTGGATATTTCATTCGTGAGAGACACCAGCTCGTAAACACAAGGGCTGGGGAAAAAAAGTCTCAAGTCCTTAAGGTGCAGCAAACTCAGAAGGCTTAGAAGAAAGGACAAATGGTGGCACAGCCTACCAGGCCTCTTCTGTTGGAAAAGCAGTGCAATACCCTGCTGAAATCATAGTCAAGGTTGGACCTTTTAAGGTGAATTTCCCCTGCAGTTGCCAAGCAGAAGCCCTGGGACCTGTTAGATGTTTATGGATATCCACAGCTTTGCTCAGCTCAGCAACAAACCACAAAGCCAGGTAGCTCCTGGCTGGGAGCCCCTCCCAGTGTGTCCCTGTGAAGGTGCCCTTCCATCCAGTCACACCTGGGATTGCCAGCTCTGAAGTGAAGCAGAATGGCTCCCAAAGCATGGGAGTCAGTGGGACAGCAGAATGAAGGCATTTGGGCATTACTGAGGGGAAATGCCTCCAGTGGCTCCAGAAATGCCGCTGGAGCTCAGCAGTCAAGCATCCATTTCTCCTTCACCACTTTGTATGCTGGGCAGTGAGATCTGCCAGGGCTTGGCACAATACATAAGGGTGCTAGGCTGAACTTTTGATCTGTTGCAGGAGGCTCTTAAAGCCCTTGGGATGTCTTGGTTTGAAAAGCTCTGGGGATCTGGTGCAAGCCTCCTTCAGGGACCTGCTCACTATGCTGGTAGACACACTGCTCCAGTCATCATCTTCATAGCCCTCCACTGGACTCTCTCCAGTAGGTCCCTGTCTCTCATGAACTGGAGAGCCCAGAACTGGACCCAGTACTACATAAGTGGCCTCTCTAGGGCAGAGCAGAGGGCGAGGAGAACCTCCTTCGACCTGATGGTCACACTCCTGTTAGTGCACCCCAGGAGACCATTGGCTTTCTTGGTCACAAGGGCACATTGCTGGCTCACGGTGAATTTGTCCACCAGCACTCCCAGGTCCTTCTCCATGGAGCTGCTTTCCAGCAGGTCAACCCCTCAACTGTACTGGTGCAGGGTGTTGCTCCTCCCCAGGTGCAGGACTCTACCCTTGCCCTCGTTGAACTTCAGAAGGTTCCCCTCTGCCCAGGGGGTGCCCGTCCAGGCCTGGCTGAATGTGGCCGCACAGCATGGTGGGGGGTGCCAGCCACTCCTCCCACTTGGGTACTATCAGCAAACTGTCTGAGAGTCCACTCTGCCCCTTCATCCAGGTCACTGATGAAGACGTTGCACAAGATGCTCATCTGTGGTAGCGATTTGTTCAAAGAAACGATTCCTACTGTTCAATAAACGGCAGTTTTAATTTCTTCTTCATATATGATCTTAAAATGAGATTTTAAAACTTTTTTTTTATTATTATTTATTCCATAAACAATATAACAAAACTCAGCAAGTTAACAATATGACGTTTTCACCATACAGAGTCAGTCACAAATATTTAAAACCTTTGCAACAAGAACAACAAAACCCAAAATATTACAAGAATAATTTACAAGAGGATCTATAAAACAGCAAAGCGCTCACAAATTTTCCAGGTTCCTTTACACAATTATCACTACACTCTTTCACAACATTTCTTTTTATTACAAAATTCCCAACAAAAGGTTTTTTCGGTTTTTTTTTCTTTGTATTTTGGTTTTTAAAACCAGAAACTTTTAAGTATACATCCTTTTATTAACACCCGAAAGGTGCAAAAAAAGGGAAACCTCACACATACAAACACTTCACAGCACTTTTCTAAGAAAAATATACACTTACAAAATATTTTACAAATTGGCACACTTAAAAATATACAAGATTTTGTAGGCGTCTTAGAGTGATCCTTAAGAATTATACTTCAATTGACTCTACAGAATATTTATAAAGCTTATTCTAAAAGAAAAAAGGCAAATCATTTCCAAACATGTTAAAATTGCAGTGTAAAATGTGGAACAGAAATGGATATGTTACATTCATAAAAAGGGCCATTTCATAGTTCTTAAATGCTCAAGGAGAATGGGGGGGAATAAAAGTTTTCTTTAGCACCATAAAACAGGAGCAACTTCCTAACGAGGTGCCTCTAGTTCTATGGAAGGGAACTCAAGGAGCAGTACATTCACATCTCTGGAGGCAGCAGTCGAAACGCCCCGGCCGGTGCCGCGGGCAGCGGAACAGAGCAGCTCCTTGGATTTCTACCCTGCTTCCCACTGGGAGTAAGAGACAAAGGAGTTTAACTGGTACCTTTCTGATGGGTGGGTGGGGATGTGTGTGTGTGGTTTAGTCTAGGTTCTAAGTCTTCCCTTTGTGCTTTTGAAATGGACGTTTGTCTGTCTAGCGAAGGGTTGTGGTGAATACCAATCGTTATATTTCTGGTTTCCTTTTGCACCAAGTGTTCAAAGGCTCAGTAAACATGTCTGGCAACCCAAGCATCCTGCGTGATGGAGGGCATCCTCCTGCTTCAGATCCCAATTCCCTTAGATGGCTGTTACTCCACTGTCATTAGTGTCACTTGTTTACCTGAGAAACGGATTTGAAAAGCCTTGCTTCTACCACAGACATTGTACTTTATTTTATATATATTAGTTTTTATTATTATTATTTTTTAATTTTTTTTGCATTAATTCACATGCTGAAGAGATAAAAGAGGCACATTCTCAAATAGATGTCAGTGGCTTGAACCATGCAACTTCCACTGGACCCTCTGGGAGCTGCATAGGCAAAGTCCAACACACCAAGTTGAGAAAGTCAAGACCGAGGGCCTGACCCTGCACCACC
This sequence comes from Semnornis frantzii, assembly GCA_013399775.1. Lineage (NCBI taxonomy): Eukaryota > Metazoa > Chordata > Aves > Piciformes > Ramphastidae > Semnornis > Semnornis frantzii. Next base: position 22,937 of record VWYK01068591.1, read on the forward strand.
TGAAGTCCACGCACCTGATCCTCTTCTTGCTTACATTGACTCCAAGGCAGTTTTTCTCATGACTTAACAGCAAGGGCCAGCTGCCATCCAGGAAAGCACTTCAGGAGCAAGCTCCCACCTAAGTGCTTTGCTGGATCAGGACCTCAGGGAAAGAAGAACATGGTCCAGGAGATAAAGGATGAAAATGCTTAAAACATCTTTATTTTGGTTGGTGGTTCATCGGAACCGTAATGCCAAAACCCTACAGCAGTGGTTTCACAAAACAACCATGGCCAGGCTGAAGTCTGCCTTGGCTTTTCCTCTCCGTACAGACCTGGCCTCAGCAGGGCAACACAGCACCAGCGAGGGACAGCCCTGCGTGACGCTGCTGACCTCCTCCTTCCAAAACACCTGCCTACATCTGGTCCACAACTCCTTGTTCTCAAGCCATGTTTTACAGATACAAACCCTCCTCTGCTTAAAAAAAGTGTGATGCAAACCTGGTTAAGATTGTTTTTAAAAATCTGTTGAATCCCCATCACTGATATTTTTCTATTTATAAACCCTCTATATGCAAGTTCCTCCAGCAAAACTATGGCCATTGAGGGTGGGCTGGCTACTGTTAGGTTGCTGTAGGGCTCCTTTCTGCAGGACATCTGTAGGGTATCCTTCTGCAGGACATTGTCCACATGGTGCAGTCACTGCAGGGAAGTGTTTTCTCTGTACCATGGGCAAGTGTCACCTTTCCCTGCCTGGAGGCAGCTTCTGCCTCCAGCTAGGGGCTGGGGTGGGAGCCAGGGGTCTACATGGATCTGTCCCATGTTTCTCTCCTCTAGGATGGATTTTATTACCTTCCTTTGCAAGGGGGTGGTTTCTGCTTCCTAACTTTGCCACTGATTATAAGTTGCCCAAACCACAGTGTGCCAGCACAGCGCAGATTAGGAGAGCAGCATCACTGACATGAGTTCTCTCACAGGGCACCCAATGGGACAGCTCTAGAGTGGCAGTGAAAGAGATGAAGTAAGAGACATTTTTAAGGAATGCTGCAGAATAAACATCTGTCGTGACTTGGCTCAGGCACCCTGAACAACCAGGAACCCAATGAGAACATGTGAGAGGAGGCTGGAAGTGCCCTGAGGCTGGGTAAGAGGATAAGCCAAGATGAGAGCCAACACAGGGAGCCCTGGGGTGCAGATGGTGGGCAGGGATGGATGAGATCAATGTCCCAAATCCTCCCACAGCTGAGAGCAGCGCTATGAAAAGCAAAAATTCACAATACTGACAAGTGGAAGAAGGAAGCTTGTCTGGCAAAGGTGGGAAGTGATGCAAACCTTGAGGTAGTGACAGGCAGATGGAAATGAATTTTAGGAAAGCAACTTGCAGCTCTTCATGGAGTTAGTCAGTAGGACCCCCTGGAAAACTTCCCTCAGGGACAAGGGAGCAGAAGAGAGCTGGCAGATCTTTAAGGGTGCTTTCCATAGAGCATGAAAGCTCTTGATCCCCAAGTGTAAGAAATCAGGCATGGAAGGCAAGAGTGGCACAGCAGAGTTGAGACCTGCTGGTCAAACTAAAGGGCAATAAGGAACTGGACAGGCAGTGGAGGCAGGGACAGGGAAACTGGGAAGAGTACAGGGACACTGCCTGGTTGGGTAGGGATGGGGTCAGGAAGGCCAAGACATGTCTGGAGCTGAACTTGGGCTGAGATACAAAGAATAGTAAGAATGATTTCTCCAGGTATGTCAGCCAGGAAAGGAAGGACAAGGAAAGGATGTACCTTCTGATGGACACAATTGGCAAGATGGTAACAACAGACAAGGAGAAGGCTGAGGTTCTCAACAACTCTCTTGCTTTCACTGGCAACCTTTCTTCCCACACTTCTTGAGCAGATGGAGCACAAGGCAAGGAACAAAGTCCCTCCCACTGTAATAGAAAATCAGGTTTGTGACCACCTGAGGAACCTGAACATACACAAGTCTATGGGAGATGCACCCCAGAGTCCTGAGGGAATTGATTGGTGTAGCTGCCAGGCTTCTGTCCATGATATCAATAAAGTCCTGGCAGTCAGGGGAAGTCTTGGTGGCTGGATAAAGGTAAACACTGCATCCATTTTTGAGGATAGCAAGGAGGACCCTGGGAACTACCAACCTGCCAACCCTCACCTCTGTGCCTCAGAAGATCATGGAACAGATCCTCCTAGGAGCTATGCTAAGGCACATGGAGGACAGGGAGGTGATTCAAGACAGATAGCATGGCTTTACTAAGGGCAAATTCTGCCTGTCCAATCTAGTGGCCTTCTATGATGGAGTGACTATATGAGTGGAGAAGGGAAGATGTCATCTATCTTGACTTCTTAAGGCCTTTAACACAGGCACCCCAGCAGCCTTCTTTCTAGACTGGAGAGACGTGGATTTGATGGGTGGACTGCTCAGTAAATGAGGACCTGGTTGAATGGTCACATCCAGAGGGTAAAGGTAAATGGCTCGATGTCCAGATGGAGATGAGTGACAAGTGGAGTACTCCAGGGGTCTGTATGGGGACCAGTACTGTTGAACATCTTTGCCAGGCAACTGGTGACAGAACAAGAGGACACGGCCTCAAGTTGTGCCAGGGCAGGTTTAGGCTGGGTGTTGGGAAGAAGTTCTTCACAGAAAGAGTGATTGGAATGGGCTGCTTGGGGAGGTGGTGGAGTCACCATCCCTGGAGGTGTTTAAAATGAGGCACTTGGTGCCATGGTTTAGTTAATTAGAAGGTGTTAGGTGATGGGTTGGGTCTTTTCCAACCTGATTCTGTTTCTGTCAATGACACAGACAGTGGGATTGAGTGCACCCTCACCAGGTTCGCAGATCACTCCAAGCTGAGTGGTTTGGTTGACATGCCCAAGGGCATCCATCCAGAGAAGGACCTGAAGAAGTTTTCTCTGCTGAGCATGGTGTAATACTGGCCCAGTCTGCTCAGAGAGGTGAAGATGCTGCATGGCTGGAAACCTTCAAGGTCAGCTTGCTCTGAGCAACATGCCCTACTTGCAGATGGCCCTGCTGACTGCAGGGAAGTTGGACTAGATGACTTTTATAGGTTCCTTCCAACCTAAAATATTCTGCAATTCTGTGAAGATTAAAAGGGAGGAGGGCAAATGGTTGGCAACTTCAGAATTTTGGGGGTGATCAGCAGAGATGAGCCTGTGCCACACCATGAGGGATCCAGGCTCTCCTCGGTTGGAGGCTTGGGGGAGGAAACAGGACGACCACCGAAGATGGCAGCCAAATTGAAGCGACTGAAAGTGACTGAAGGAGAGAGCAACAAGGCTGCTGGCATCTGTGATTAACACAGTCCTGAAACACCTAGCTGGATATTAATGGATTTCCAACACAGAGTGACAGAGTTGATATGTTTTATACTTTATCTTCATGCCCTATTGCACATTTCTCAGCTGCAAGAAATATTGCTATCTGGTTCAGTATGAGGATTTGATTACGAGTCCCATATTCATAACATTAAGCGTAAGTAGCACAGTGCAAGCCAGTGGAAATGTGCTTTGAAATGATGATTCTGGGTCAAAAAGGAGGGCTGTGCCCTGGACTTGACCTGCCTCCACAGGAGCAGCAGCCTGAACATCCAAAAGAAGGGAGCCACAGCCCCTCATCCTGCAGCACGTGGGAGGAACACTGAAAAAAAATGGGATATGCCGACACTACAGGTATGGCCAGAGCTTGATAGAAAACACAGCTGGAGGGGAAGCAGGGGAGAGCCTGGTGGCTGCAGGCAAGCCAAGCGCCCAGGGATGGAGCCCTAGCACAGCTCTTGTCTCCAAAAGAAATCCTGAGCATCTTCTGCATCTCTCTCCCGGAGCCAGAGCCAGGCTGCAATGCTGCACCCAGGAACAGCTTTCACCTGGAGCAACTTGCTCTGGGCAACACCATCACTTCATTTTTTCATGGAATAAATGCACTGAGGGGATGGTGCTCACAATGACTATTTTGTGCAGAGTTCCTTTTAAAACCAAATGCAAGGCAATCCCCATGCTGTTCTCTGCAGGACTGCAGAGCTGAGCCTGAGCTCTGGCTCAGGATCTGCAAATGCCGATGTTTTGATTCTGTATCAACACTCTGCAGCTCCACTCCAGGGCTAAGTGGTCAGCCTGCTTTTCTGCTAAATTAACTTAAACTTGCTGGTTTGACTTGAAAAAAACAAAAAACCCTCAGTTGTAAGGAAACCCAGGTCTAGTCCTGTCCTCTGCAAAACATCAACTCTCAGCTCACCACCGAGTCGGGACCACGACCTGCCCAACTGCTATTAAGGCTCCTCTTCCTCATCGTTTTTTTCTATTGCATAAACGCATCCAGGCCTCACATCCCTCTGCTCCCAACAGCTCCCAGTTAGCAGGGCTCTTGCATATCAAGGTTTCATAAGAAATCAGCAGCAAAATGCACAGGCTCTCAGTTGCAGAAGGAAAAGAGAGATTTGTTGGGTTGGTTATTCTGGTGGAGGGTGAGGATGTGGTGAGTAGGGTTACAAATAAGGCCTTTTGAGAATACATTTCGCATTCGGTACTTTTAACGCCGTCTTATTAAAGTCCAGTCAGGTACGATCCGGCCCTGATCGGTGAGATCACAAATAGCTCCGTTTGTGGTTGGTTCGGTTTTGTTAGTTTTTCTCTTATTTTATGAACTGGATCAAAGAAAAGGTTGAGTTCTATGACTTTGCTTCTGAAAGCTCAAACTATATTGGCATCGCAAGGTTAGACACACAGGAAACACCAAAGCTATGAGAGGAGAGCGGTTTTGACAGGCTCCGCGGCGAAAAGGATGTTCAAGAAACTACTCAAAGGAAAAGGTAAATAGCAAGAAAGATATGAAACGTACGAGTTCTGGTTTGATAACTGCTGTAGAATTTATCCCAGGTTCTTATAAAATATATAAAACTGAGATACAAAGAATTAGCAATGTCACTTTGCATTTCGAATGATCTTCAGCTACAGGTTTTGCTTTAAGAAAACAGACACTTGAAAAGCAGCTGTTCTGTAGTCTCTAAATGCAGACACTTGAGTTCCTGGCAAACTTACCGTCAGTGGTTTTCTGAACTCCTCCACCATTTCAGCTCTCTCCTGGAATGAAACTCAACATTTCACCGTTAAGAATTTCTGCTCATGGTTTCAAAAGAGAGTATGTTACCATTTCCCAGTATCAGTTTCAAAGTTCCTTTTTCTTTTTTTTTTTTTTTTTTTTTTTTTGGGGG
>VWYK01068591.1:29105-55449 GCA_013399775.1 Semnornis frantzii
AAAAAAAAAAAAAAGTGTTTCCTCCTCAAAATCATTACAAAGTCTAATCATGATTATTATTTTCTTTTCCTCCACCCCCAATAAATAATTACAAAGTGAAGAAGCCAAACAGCAGGGGGAAAAAAAAAAAAAAGAGTAGCCTTGTTAGTTTTTTTTTTTAACCCCAGCCAAGCCAGAAAATTGGTCATTCTTTTAGGTAGCTTGCAAGTAATAAGTATGTCATGCACTTAAAAAAAAACAAAAAACAGAAAAAGGAAAAAAGAAAACCAATCAACCAAACAAAACAAAACAAAAAAATCCAATCCCAAAACCAAAAACCAAAACTGTAAAAAGGGAATGTCTTGGTTTGTTGTTTTTTTGTTTCTTTGTTTTTGTTTTGTTTCTTTATGTTAAATTTTTTTTTGTGTTTGTTTTTTTGTTGTTGTTTTTTTTTTGTTTGTTTGTTTTTCATGCAACTTTTGCTTTCAGGAAGGAAAAAACTGAGGAACAGCAGGCTTAGCAGGCGGGAGGGAGGTTAAAGGGGCATTCCAGCCAGTTTGGTGCAGCATTACCTCAGTTTCTCAAAAGCAGCTGTCACGGGGGGGTCCTTGTGGGGTTGTTCGCGGTCCGTTCGCTTGATTTTACAGTTCTCATCCCGCAGCGACTTTGAACTGGATTTGTGACGGTAGAGTTTTTTATGGGTAGGTCCGTTATTGCCTAAAGTGCTCAGGTTACTAAAGTTTTTATCAAAAAAGGGAGCGGGAAGGTCCGTGGTGTACCCGGTTGAGCAGTTGGGGCGTGCGGGATCGCAGGCTGCCCCTTTGCTGTTTTTGCTTGAGCCCTTGTTGTTTGACTTGTGGTTCTTGGCCGCTGCCGGTGAGCCACCGTTCGCCTTTTTCTTTGACTCTTGGGATGTCCCTGCCAAAATTTTAAGAGTTTTCAGTTTCAGGCTGTTGGACTCTGGTGATCGGAATATGTCTGGAACGCTGTTGTGGCTAACAGGTCCCCACAAGGGCTCGATGGAGGCCATCATGAACCTCTGGACATCTGCCATTCCCGATGCGATGTTGGACAGGATGTTGGAAGGTTCCTCAAACTCCCTCTGATCATCATCCAGGAGGCTGGTGGCGTTGCCCAGGCTGGGTTCTGACCAGCCCGTGCTCCCCTCTTTTCCCAGTGCCCACTCTCCGGAAAGCCCGTTGTGCTTGCCCAGCTTCACTCCGGCTGGGCTGCAATGCTGAGTGCTCTCAGTGAGGCCTTTGGTGCTGGTGGCCATGTTGCTCAGCTGGTTGACCACCCTGCCACCAATGGCTGGAGCCTTCTCACCGTTGACTCCTGCCGCGTTTTTCCCTTTCCTGGTGGATTTGGGCGCCTGCCTGGAGTTTTTCCCTTGCGGCTTATCAGCTCCTTTGTTGGTTTTGGGTGATTTTTTCCGGGTGGCTTTCTGGGAAGAGCTTTGGTTTGTACCCACATTCTTGCTGGATGAACTTTTCCTCTTCGATTTTGACACTTTGCTATTGGTGCTAATTTGACCAGATGGCTCATTAAATGTTGACAAGCATGGACTCTTTTCGAGAAGGCTGACAGAATCTTCATCGTTGAACATATGGAACTGGAACTGGTGATTATTTAAAGCAAACCCATTATCTGCCTGATCCTCAGACTGCAGGACCCCACAGTTCCACTTGACCTTCTCAGAGTTGTTGAGGGCAGCCTGGGGGCTCTCCTGAAAGCCCTTTAGTGTGCCCAGAGGCTTGGCATCAGTGCCAGCTATCTGTGGGGACAGGTTGGGAGTGTCCGGAGGGGACATCTCTGAAAGCGACGACTGTCGGAACTTGTCAGGCGTGAAGTTGGAAATATCTAAAAGGTCTGTGGACTCCTTCAGAGGGGTGATTTCATCTATGCTCTGCTGGATCACTAGCTTGGGACTGCAGTGGGCCAAGAAATCATCATTAATATCATCCTCGCCATCCTTTTCACAAGACTTTAAACTTAAAGAACTGTAATTGCTAGAACTAACTGACAATGAACCCACTGAATCAAAACTAATGAGCCTGCCATCGTCCGTACTCAGTGTGCCTCGCTGGAAATGGAAGCGCCCCTCTCCATTATTGAAGTGACATGACTGATAAGAATCATCAGACTGCACTTGTTGGCTCTCCGGCATGTAATTTTTTTGGTATAGCAATTTGCTGCTATTCAGATTGACTTGAGTGTATCCAGAGGTGGGGAGGCCATCTGCAGCCCCACCACCACCGCCACTGCCACCGCCACTGCCACCAAACTCGCTTGGCAGTCCGGCTGTGTCCTGCATGTCACTGGGGAAATCCTGGCAGTTGCTGCCGGTGGCTTTGCTGGCTGACCACATGCTACCAAAGCTGCTCTGCTCCATCTCCAAGTGTCCTGGCGACTGCTGCAGCTCCGATTCAGAGGGTGGGGAGAGAACGCAGCTCTGTGCCGGCTGCAGAGCTGGGAAGGGCTTTTCTGCTGGGACGATGCTGGGAAGTGGGTGCTGCTGCTGCTGCTCAGAAGGATGCTGGGTGAAGTATGAGATACCGGTGTTGCTCGACAAATCAGAAGCATCTAATAACGTCTGCAAATACCCTCCAGGGATCAGGGGTACATTGGTGGTGATATTAGCAGATGGCAGAGGCTTCTCTGAAGAGGAGGTGGATGGTAGGAAAGGAGAATTTTTAGCAACCTTATCCTCGTGGCACTCTGGGAGATGGGAGCTGTCTGAAGCACAAGGAATGTTTTCATCCTTGAGGCACGCTGCAGAGTCCTGGTTTTCCAGTGCTGGGGAGCCCTCCGCTGTGCTCGTAGCAGCTTTGATCTTCTTGCACTTCAACCTGGCTTCGCTTTTGAATTTGATTCTGCGGAGTACTTTCCTCTCCGTCCCCTTGTGCTCCCGGTCCTGCGGCTTGCATTTCACGGCGGCAATGCCCGTGATGTCATGGACATGTAGTCCATTGGCACAGCTGGGTGTGGCGATGGCCAACGTCGGCAGCCCTTTCAGGCCTGTGTCCTCTTTGCTGCTGCAAGGCTGCTTGTGATCTGAGGAGCAAGAGCCCAGCTTGTTCACTGACTGCTCGATGGCTTTAATTCTTTGAATCCGGTGCCTGTTTGCTAGCTTGCATTTTCGCTTCCGTGGGTGAGGGAGGAACGAAGCATCTGAGCCGTTAAGATAGAAATTCTGCTTGTGGTAGAGAGACGATCTGAGCAAATCCAGCCGGCTCTGCTGCCTTTCTTGCCAGAAGCCCTTCAATGGGGCCAGCTTCTTGTATTTGCTGAGCAGCTCCTCGTTTAGGGTAACAGTTGTCTCGTTGGCATCCACTTTGCTGAGCTTCACCAGCATATGCTTCTCCCCTTTAAACCTGTTAATGATGATGTACTTGATGATAACAGGGGGCTCCTTGCGAGAGACTTTTCGCCGTTTCTTGGGGCACCATTCATCATCATCTTCTTCCTTGGGCCCATCTGGGAGCCATTCCTTCTTGTCCAGGATCTTCTCATTCTCGATGGAGTCCACATCGTACAGGTAGTCATCGCTGTACCGCACTTTCCTCTTGGCCCGCAACCCATAGTTCTGCTGAATGAAGGAGCCAGAGTGGTCCCGGGACAGGTACCGGCTGCAGTCCTTGATGTCCTGCAGCACATCATAGGAGGACTCTGTGCAAGTGCTGTCATCACTGAACTCCCCAGAGTCCTCCGTGGAATTCACCGAGTCCAAGAAGTGGCTCCTCTTGGAGCCTACATACTGCACCACCTCTGTGCTGTTCAAAGATTTATTTAAGGCAGCTTTCTCCTCCTCCTTGCCGTCTTCTTCCTCGCCATCCTCCTCCTCCTCCCCCCAGATGATGCCTTCTTCAGATTTGAATTGAGAAGGGTCGGTGGTACCACCGGGTCCCCTTTTCAGGGTGCTCCTGCTGTCCCTTTTGGTGCAGTTGCTGAACACGCTGGGGAAGAAGTTGAACTGGGCATCTTCTTGTAGGGTGGTGGTCTTCTCCCGCACATTGTCCTGGAAAGATTCATATCTGATCTTTAGGGAGCAGACATCGCTTCCCAAGGTGGAATCGTCATCATCGAACATGTAATTATCCACGTCTTCCTCAGAAAACAGATTTACAGAAAGCTCGTTTTTGGAGCAGAGGTCAAGCAGCTCAATTTTACTTTCACTAATGAAAGATTCAAAATAGCCCCATTCCTGGTTGGGATTTGTTAGTAAAGGTTCCTCACCATTGCATTTGTCTAATAGTAATCCTTCATAATAATTTTTCTGAGTGGGGTCCTCTGAATCACTGTCAGATTTCTCTGCATCTCTTTTGTCCGCTGCCCTCGATTTATGCATAGGGAAGCTTAGAAGCTGGTCTGAAAGCAGTTGATCCCCATATCTCATGGTTTCTCCTGTGCTCATGCAGTGAATCCCTATATCAGAGACTGAACAGGTGTCATAATCCCTATTTATATCCCCCACTTTCAAGCTGATTCCCGGCTCCGCATCAATGCCATCCTTTGATTCAATAAAGCAGCCCAGACAGGTCCGGCTCGGCTGCATCAAGCAGTCGCCCGTCAACGCCGACATGCCTCCGGGCTCCATCATGGTGAAAGGAGCCTTCTCGCAGTCGCCCGGCAGCGACCAGGAGCTCATGCCCTTTGTCATGCAGGACGTGAGGGAGATGGCGTGGGCGGAGGAGTCATCCGAGGTATGCTCAGGGACATCCGTGAGCCTCAGAGGCGACGGGGGGCTCAGCAAGCAGGGCTTCTTGGAAGTCAGCTGAGGCAGGGCACGGTGGCACACGTGGTTTTCCTTCAGAGCTGTCGTCAAGGCTGAGAATGGGACCGCAGCCTCAGCGGCGGTGCAAGGCCTCTCATCGCCGTCCAGGGTATGTGATTCTGGGTGAGAGGTGGGGAAAAGGGAGGCAGACAAGAGAGAACAAGAGAGAGGGTTTACAACGCTGGCAGTGCTGCTCCGCCTTGACAATCTGCAGCCCTTCTCCCTAGGGTTTGGTGAGGACATTTCCCAACTGCTCTTTCAAGAGGTAGCAGACACCCTTCCATGACAGCACAATCCTTCCCTTCTGCATCTAATTCACAGCATCATTGGAATGGTTTGGGTGGGAAGGGCTCTTCAGAGCTCATCTCATCCAACACTCCTGCAGTCATCAGGGACATCTGCGACTAGAACAGGTTGCTCGGAGCCACAACAAACCTGACCTGGAATGGCTCCAGGGATGGGGCATCTACCAGCTCTCTGGGCAACCTGGGCCAAGGTGTCGTCATCCTCAGTGTAAAGATTTTCAACCTTCTGTTTAGTCTGAATCTCCCTCTTCTAGCTTAAACCCGTCACCCTTTGTTCTGCCACAACATGCCATGAGAAGATGATAGCCCCCAGCTTTCTTGTAGACCTCCTTTAGGGTGATGTGCAAGGAAGGGAGAGCAGCCAGCTGGAATAGTTACAAGGGTAAATTTAAAACCCCAAACCCATCCCTTCTTTGCTCCTCACATACATCCCGTTACCTGGATACTGCCTTTCAAATCTGACAAGGTTATTAAAAAACAAAACAAGCCTAATACAAACGTTCCCATTAACACTGAAACAAAATAGTGGAAAAAGAAGATTCTTAAAGAAACAAAGCAACCCCCACTGTGGGGTCTGCAGCTTAAATGTACCTGGCCCTGCATTTCTGCTTAAGAATCCAAATGTTATGGCTATCCTAGGTGAGACCACACCTGGAGTGTTGTGTCCAGTTCTGGTGCCCTCAACACAAGAAATACACTGAACTGTTGCAGCAGATCCAGAGGAGGTCACAAAGATGATCAGAGGGCTTCAGCATTTCCCCTGTGGAGACAAGGCTGAAAGAGTTGGGGCTGTTCAGCCTGGAGAAGAGAAGGCTCCACAGAGGCCACAGAGAGGCCTTCGAGTACCTGAAGGGAGCTAAAGGAGAGCTGGGGAGAGGCTTTTTACAAGGGCTTCTTGTTATAGGATGAGGAAGAACGGATTGAAGCTGAAAGAGGGAAGATTTAGACTGAATATTAAAAAGAAATTTTTCACAGGGAGGGTGGTGAGACACTGGAACAGGTTGCCATGGGAGGTAGTGGACAGCCAGGCCGGATGGGGTCTTGAGCCACCTGCTCTAGTGCAAGGTGTCTCTGCCCATGGCAGAGGTCAGAACTAAATGATCTTTAGGGTCCCTTCCAACCCAACCCATTCTATGACTCTATGACTCTTACAAACTCAGGAACCTTTTTGTCACTGTCCATGCCAAGGGAACACAGGAAGTAACACTGAATTTAAAGCAAATATTGTTGGAATTATTGTGGGTTTTACCATTCTTCCCTATCCCCTAAAAACTGCCTTTTTAATAATGTAATGTAGGGGTTTTAACTTAAGGACTTTTATTTTTTACCTCGTCTCGCTCTTTTATGGCAGAAGAAAGTTCTGAATATACTTTTATCTGACTTCTGCCTCAATGGACAATACAACCCTTGAAATTTAAATCTGGTGTCTTTCATCCACCAACATGCTCTGATATCTCTGTGTTAATAAAAACACACCAATGTCTGCATTCACACCAGCCCAGACCTCTGCCAACTCAGAGCTGAGCCCGGGGCTTTTGTAGCTGCTCATGTATTACCTCTTTGGTGGCTCCACTGAAGGTTGGATGAAGGAGAGCAGAAGCAGCACAGGCTTTCAAAAGAGGAATGAGTATTTTAAAATGCAAGTGGAGCAAGAAATGGAGCATCCAAAGGGATCTGGCACCTACACCGTTCCTGTGACCCTCTGCAACAAGTTGGGCATTTTTCAAAGCAAGTTTCCTCCCATGTAGAATGGTGAGGGTTGGAAGGGCCCTCTGGAGATCATCCGGTCCAATCCTCCTGCTAAAGCAGGGTCATCCACAGCAGCTTGTCCAGGATCACAAAGTCCAGGTGGGTTTGGAATCTCTCCAGAGAAGGAAACTCCACAACCTTTCTGGACACCCTGCTACAGGGCTCTGGCACCCCCACAACAAAGCTTCTCCTCATGTCCAGACGGAACCTCCTGGGTTCCAGTTTGTGCATGTTGCCCCTTGTCCTGTCACTGGGCACCACTGAGAAGACTCTGACCCCATCCTCTTGACTCTACCCTTTAGATCCCCTCTTAGGCTGCTCTTTTCAGACTCAACAGCTCCAGGTCTCTTAGCCTCACAGAGATGCTCCAGGCCATTCAGCATCTTCATGTTATCCATGGGAGTCTCTCCAGTAGTTCGCTATCTTTCTTGAATTAAGGACTCCAGAGCTGGCCCTGGCACTGCAGGTGGGGTCTCAGCAGAGCAGAGCAGAGCAGAGCAGAGCAGAGGGGCAGGATCCCCTCCCTCCACTTGCTGCCCACACTGCTGCGGATCAGCTCAAGACAGAGCTGGCTCTGGGCTGGAGTGCAAGGTGCCAGCTCATGTGCAGCTTTTCAAAGCCCAGCACCCCCAAGTCCTTCTCCACAGGGCTTCTCTCCAGCCCTTCATCCCCAGTACAGACTTAGACTAGGGACTATCCTGAGCCAGATGAAGGATCTGGCACTTGGCCTTGTGAACCCCATGAGATTCACATGAACCCACTTCCCTCAAAAAGGGTTAAAAAAACCCCATCTAAATAAAATCTGATTTTTGAGTCCCTCCCACGAATTTTTATATCAGAAATGGAGAGGTGGCATTTTTTTTCCTTTAAGCACCAAAACAAATTAACCAGTGCTGTTCCATTTCAGAAAGAAAAGAAAAGAAAAATCAGCTTGGAGCTGTCAGAAAACATGGAAAATGTGAGGAGGAAAGAAGAATGTCTGTGAATGCTGTAAGAGTCAAAAAAGGGGGAAGCAGAAAGCTGAAAGTCAATCTCAGATGCTGCAATGAACACATAAAGGTGCTATTATGTAAGATAAACTGTCTCTGAGTGTTTCTTTAAGTTTATACTGGTGGATGTGAACTTAACTCCTGTGAAATACCAAAACTTAATTTTCTGGGGCATATCTCACCCTAAAACCACAGATGCACAATCAGGTGATGACACTCAAAAAAACTACAGTTAAAAAAAGAAAAGCTGGAGAAGCAAAAACACTTTCCCTGATACAACTCAACAGTCATCTAAAAAGCATACTGGGTGAAAAACTACTGACCCATCCTGCTGTCAGTCAGCTCTGAAGGGAGCCTAGTCCCTAAGAGGGCACTGCAGCAGCCCAAGGGCTGCTCTGGATTCGCTGCAGCCAGTACCTGGTGAGAGAAGGCAAATAGCATCAGCCCCATCCCCAGTGCCATCAACGGGGAGGTGGTGGCATGAGAGCTACTTGATGGCTCAGCACTTTGGATTCAGCAACAACTCCCACACAACCATGTTTAATTAAAGCACTTTTAAAGCCTTGTTTAACTGAACTTCACGGCAGTGCTATCAGGTTCTAGAAATCACCCATATTTACTGAGCAGGTAAGTGCTGATTTTACTGCCTATTAGATTAGACAAGGAGACAATGGCTAGAAGATCTCCTTGGATCTCCAGAACTTGTCATAAGCTCCAGCTTTACTATGTGTAGCCACGAAGGAGATGGGCTGACAGAAGCATCACACTTGACCTGTGACCATGGGGGTCCTCACAGGCACCCATGTGTCTGAAGTTGCTCCAACTCTGGTAATGAATAAAAACAACATTTGCCTTTATGCACCTTGTATTGAGACAACAGAACCACAAAATGGTAAGAACTGGAAGGGTCCTCTGGAGGTATCTAATCAAACCCTCCAGCTAAAACAGGTTTGCCTAGATCGGGTTGCACATCCAGATGGGTTTTGAAAGTCTCCAGAGAAGGAGACTCAACAACCTCTCTGAGTAGTCCATTCCAATGCTCCATCGCCCTCAAAACAGAAGGATCTGAAGAACGTGGAAGATGTCAAAGGAGCAAGTCCTTGATATACAACAGGGTCAAAGTGACAGAATCTCTCTCTAAGATATATAGGCCAAAACAATACATCTAAAGAGCCATGAAATTAAACCTAAAAACATGGTGAAGAAATGAAAAGTGAGGCTCTGCCCCAGTGCTGGGATACCACTGTGTTGACTGTGGCAACTAAAGTTCAAGTGACTTGAGGAGACACTCAGAGGCACATTTACTTCAGTCAGGTTTTCAGGCAGCAGAGCACTGTTACTCCTACATACTTAAGTTACTGCTTTTGAAAGCAAACATGGAACTGTTTAAATAGACAAAGTGAGGTATTGTGGGCAGCCTGATGGAGAGGGCTGATCCCCGCCGATGTTAATGGAAGCTGGAATGAGTGAGTGGCTCCTAGGATCCTGACAGTGGCCAGCAGCACCTCTGTGGTGTTACAGGCCAAGGGATCCCATGTGCTGGCTGATGGGCAACACAGAAAAAGCAACACTGAGCTCACAAGCCCAACCTTCCCTTTCCACAGGTGCTAAACTGGGTTTGTTTCTTCTACCCAACCTCTAATTTTTTCCCCAGTTGCTTGGGACTAAGCATCCTTCAGTCTAATTTTCCTGAGATTTTCAAGTGGGTTTGTAAGTAATTGCAAAGAGAGGGAAGGAATCCCAGCAGACAGAGTTGCTACATAGTCTTGTGCGATGACTTTTCCCCTAAGAAACCAACCTAAAATCCATAATTCAAACCGCACATGCTCATAAACATCTCCAACCATGCATATGCATGGGCAAAATCAATCCTTGGTAAGACCTTAGAAGGTGTAGATTCAGAGCTGCAGTGACATCTGTGCAGCAAATGCCCATTTACCCTGCTGCTCCACATGGCAGAGATACCTGCAAACAGCCAAAATTACATACACGGAAGGAATTAAGAAAATAAGTTGGCTTGCAAGTTGTCACTGCTCCCTCATGTACTGTAATTAAGTTCCTTACCATTTTCTTTCACCCCATTAATCAGGATAGTTTCTTGGTCTTCTGAGGCACAATCCTGCTCTTGTTGGTCATCCATCAATTTAACCTCTTTCTGTTCACTCCATGCCCCACTGCATCTGGCCAACCTGCGCATTTCCAGAAACATAACCACAGTCAGTACAATTCCCAGGATCGGCTCACGGAACCGTGAATGAAAAATAACAACAAGAAAAAAAACTCTTGGCACAGCCTCAAGTGCTGCCCTCGCCCTTCTCAAGAGGACAAAGACTATTTATTTAGGCTACTGCGTTTTCACTTTTCACCTCTGAAAGGCCAATCTGATGTATTTCGGCGAGGTCGAAATGCTATGCATCACCATTTCCTTCCCCAAAGGCCTTTAGAAGGTGGAGTGGTGCTCTGTACCTCCCTTCACATCACCCAAACCTGCAAAAGCAGGTAAGCATTGTGAGCTCCAGATGGATGACTGAAGGCATGGAGAGGAGAGGACTTACTCCAAGCCCCTCAAGATGATTTGTTGTTCAGACAACAGCAACTCTGCCTAGAGTTAGAAGAGGAACATAGATATCCCAAGTGACAACAGTTCATCCTAGCTACCACCAATTGCTCCAGCCTTCCAGAAAAACTCCCCCAAAAGCAGGGTTTTTTGGGAAAAAATATCTCTAATCTCATTCTTTTTGCAAAACACTTCAGTATAAGAGGTCCTGCATTGGAAGCCTTCTTCCTCTGACACCTTTCAACACCTGGGCTTCATGCACTGAGTAAAGTTTCATTTTGGTTATACAACCACCAGCTGAGGTTGACTGGACCTGATAGTACTTCTCCAAAACAACAAAACCAAGATCAGGATGCAGCCCAGGTTTTCTTCCTTCCTCCCCACAATCATGTGCCTAAGAAGAGGGCAAGACATGGCTGAGCCCATGCTCATGGGTGGCACACAACAACCCTCACGAGTGCTTCCAACAGACATAATTCCACCTCTTTGACTATAAAATCAACTCACAATCTGTATTTTCTCCTTCTGGCAACTGCAACTCAGCTTTTTCTCTCTCAATAGAACAGGGACTAATTGCAGCATTGTTTTCAGTGATTTTTGTGTGTGTGGAATTTCGTGCATTTGGTTTTGGTGTGGTTTTTTAAAATCACCATTTGTCAATATCTGATCTACCCACTGCATTCTCTGCCCTGGGTTCAGCAACTGCAGTTCATTCATATTCAGATTTGCAGTGGAGTCCTCTTAATTAACGTGAAATCTTTACAACCGTCTTAGCAAGTGAAACCTTCACTGAACTTAAAGATGTTGTGCCACCGAGAGCAAGATAAGAATAACAAGCATCAGTAACTCAATTCCTTTGCATATTCAGAGGAATTTTGAACCAGCCCTGAGAGTTTTAGTTTTGATGCAAATCCGTATTTCAAAGCTCTCACCACGCCAAGTCGGTTTGCTGCAGTAAGAATCTTCTCTCCTACCAGCACCCACACCCTCCCCACCACCCCGGGCCCCCACAGAGGTTGAGCAAAGCTCCAGTGGAAGCATCACTGATGTGTTCTGTCAGGAGTGACTCAAAATGTCACAGAAAGCACAGCTCGGGCAGCCTTGGGAGTTATCTCCATGCAACTGGAAGAAGATTAACTTCCAAGTGTGAAAGTTGCTCTGTGTTTTCCACTAAGTCTACAAATTCATGCCTCCTTGATCATATATCTTATTAAATATATCTTAATTAATAGAAATATTAATAAATTATGTTTTAAAATACCTATTAATGACAGTATTAATAAAATATCTTACGCCTCGGGAGAAGCAGAGGCTTCTCAGGAGACCACAGAACCACCACCAGTCCCACACATGGGCCAGCATCACTTCTGGAATGGGGGTTGTTTGCTGCCTGATGAAGCTCCAGGAGAAGGGAAAGCTGAGTTGAGTAAGGAGCTTCAACAGGCTGTCACATGGTAGATGTGGTTTGCACACCCTTATGGATTGCCAGGTAGAGCAGAAACAGGCAAAGATCTTCCATTTCAACTGGCCATGGGCAGATAGGGTTGGGTGAGGGCGCATTTGGTGAGGCACTTTTACAGATCTGAACCTGTTGCTCACTTTCAATTCACTCAGTGTAGATGATAGGACCATCATCTTCATCATACAGAAGGTTATAATCAATGTTTCTGTACAGTATGATCTCCATCACCTTTCTGAAGTGCAGAGACAATGCTCTGAGAGAGGCTTATCCATGCACAGTCACCACCAGATACAAAACAAAAAGGGAGAAGCTCCATCATTGCACGTTGCTTGGGCTGTCTGCAGCTGAGGGGCTTCAGCATTCAGAGCCTATGTCCACAATTTATCCTATTATTTTCAACCTTGTTGACACTGCTAGTTGACCAGAACCTTGTGGTAACGCATACAGCAACTTCTGTGCCCTATGAAATAGATCTGCTTTGGTTTGGTCCAAATCTGTTGTCCTCCCAAGGTCAGACCAAATGTACTTCCAGAAACACAGTCTGGAAAGGACTTGAAGTATGACCATCACACTTGGCAGTACTGGGTTAATGGCTGGACTTTGGTCTTAAAGATATTTTCCAACCTAAATGATTCCATTATTTAATTATTTAATAGTATTGGTATTCACAGGAGAATTGTAGCAACATTTCAGGGTGGCCAAGTATGCCAGCCAAACGAAGGTAGTACTGAACTACCCGTTCCTCAATGTTTCACAAAACTGGAGAGTCACCATGGTTGGAAAAGACCTCTAAGATCATGAAGTTCAACCACTGTCTAACTCTATGAGTACCATTACTACACCATATCCTTGAGCATCTTACCTAGACATCTTTTAATTATGCCCAGTGATGGCAATTCAACCACGTTCCTGGGCAGCCTGTGCCAGTTTTTGATAACTCTTTTGGTAGAGAAGCTTTTCCTTATGTCCAGCCTAAACGTCCTCTGGTGTAACTTGATACCGATTCCTCTGATCCTATCAGTTGTGACTTGTGAGAAGAGATCACCACCCATCTCTCAATGACCTCCTTTCAGATAGTCATAGAGAGCAGGAAGGTCCCTTGGCCTCCTTTTCTCCAGGATTAACAACCCCAGGTCCCTCAGCTGCTCCTCACCAGACCTGTTCTCCGGATCTTTCACCTGCATCATCGCCCTTCTCTGGACTTGCACCACCACCTCAGTGTCTCCAACCCACAGGAACCAAGCTCAAGGGTAAGAGCTGATCCAGCAGAAAGCTTCAACCTGCCAGTCAGATCTTTGTTTTACCAGTATGACAAGCTGGCAGTGTTAAGCTCAGAAGCACGAGCATGGCTCTGCTGACCTGAGTTTCACCCAGGTGCACCAGTTTATAGTGACTGGAGGTAAAATGCCCCATGTGGCCTGTTTTAACATAATCACTAAAGTCTGGCAACGAATAGAACACTAAATAAAAGCAGGAACAATAATTCTCCAATAGTGTAAATTTGTCACTTCCAGCATATATAGCATCTCCAGAGAGAAAAATAACAACGCAGACAGAAAGCAGGAGTGAGCTCACCAAGATCTCAAGCATTTTAAAGAAAGCATCATCCTATTACTGCTGGGATTTCATACCAAAAGAATGGTTTGGGTAGGAAGAGACCTTTAAAGATCATCTAGTCTAATCCCCTTGTACTCAGCAGGGATATCTCCGACTACAGCAGGTTGCTCAGAGCATCCCAAAATAACCTGACCTGGAATAATTCCAAGGATGGGGCATCTACCACCTCTCTGAGCAACCTGGGCCAGAGTCCCACCAACATAATTGCAAACAGTTTCTTCCTTCTCTCCAGTCTAAATCTCCATAATTTCATTCAAACCATCACCCTTTGTCCTGTCACAACAGGCCCTGTTCAAAAGACCAAGTCCCCATCTCTTGACTGACCCCTTTAAGTAACATTATGGAGATCATAGTTCCTGCACAGCAGCATCACATTGTTGAAGCTTTGTAGACTCCTCCCAAACAGAGGAGAAAAAAATATCTACCAGGTAAAAATAAAGAGCCTCCTAGACTGACTGAAAGCCCACCTACGCACCCAGGAATTAGAGGAGATGGACGAGATTATGGGCTAGTGACAACTGCTCCATAATTGAAGTTGCAGGAGTGTTTTAGCTTAAAGCTGAAGAAACAAAAGGTGACTCGACCTCACCCAGCGAGCCAGCTCCTGTTTCCACATGGCTTGTGCGTACTGAGGACTTTTATTTGTTGCAGAGCATGAGGGCTGATGGAGAGGGAGTATCCAAAGTGAAGGAAAATCTTTTTTTTATGGAGAAGTGGGGGAAGAAAGGGAAGAAGATGTGGCTTTTTTTTTTTTTTTCCCTGCAGAGTTATGAATAAGTGCAGGTGTTCTCTGGGTGAGGTTGTAGCTCTCAGAAAATAGAGCTTTAGAGAAATTAATTACATGTCAGAGCCTCTGACAGGTCTTTTAAGAATTATGATACTTTTGAATGAAAACATTATATACTTAAAAAGAAATACCATGTAAATGTCTCTGAGATATTTACATCCAGAGGAGTAATAGTAGGAAAGAATTCAGGTCTATCCATGGTAGGAAGGATGCTGAACATGCCGTGAGTGCTCTTCCTAACAACGCCGGCTCCTGCCTTTGCAGGACTTCATTAACTCCTCTGCAGAAGCACAAAACAGAGTTCAGGGGCATCTGCCAAGACTCAGCTGTGAACAGAAACACAACAGTGCTCATCCAAAGAGCCAGACCCTCTTCTCTCACCCCACAAGGCTGCAGCCCTGAGCCCACAGCTCTCTCTAACGCGAGGCCATCACACCACACATCTCCTGCTTCACTGAGCAGGCAGCAAGACCTCAGCAGGGCAAAATTTCCATGTGTTTTTCCTGTCTAGGTTTGGTTTTTGTTTTTTTTTTCTTTTTATTTTAAGCACTGACAAAACCTGGGCAGAGCACAGGACACAGACCTTCCCATGAAGAAAGCTTGATCTTCAGTATATCAAGAACACTCCATGTGCCAAGAGCTGGTGCAGTGATGCCAGGCTGACTGTTCACTCACATGAAGGATGTTATTTTCCTTCTAGATTCTGAAATTCCCAAATGCTTTATTTCAGGGATTCCATTTGATCCTATTGATGAGGGTGGGCACATGAGGGAAAAGGCCAAGTGAAGAAAAAAATACAGATTCAGAGTAATTTTCGTTGGTAGAGAGCTTTAAGATCATTGAGTCTAACTGTTAACCCATCACTGCCAGGTGACCACTAAACCATGTACCTCAGCACCACATCTACAGAGCTTTTCAATTCCTCCAATGATGGGGATTCCACCACTGCCTTGGAAAGTCTGGGCCAGGCCTTGACAACTTCTTTGGGGAAAGAAATTGTTCTGTGTGTTCAACCTAAACCTCCCCTGGTGCAAGTTGAGGCTGTTTCCTATTGTCCTGTCACTTGTTTCTTGGAAGAAGAACCCACCCCCACCTGGCTCCAGCCTCCTTTCAGGGAGTTGTAGAGGACAGGTAAGTCTCTCAGCATCCTTTTCTACAAACTGAACAATCCCAGGTCCCTCAGTTGCTCCTTGCCAGACCTGTTTCCTAGACCCTTCACCAGCTTGTTGCCCTTCTCTGGACCCACTCCAGCACCTCAATGTCCTCCTTGGAGAGATAAAGAAAACNTCAATGTCCTCCTTGGAGTGTGAGGCACAAAAGTTACCCCAGTATTTGAGGTATGGTCTCACCAGTGCCCAGTACACGGGGACAATCCCTGCCTTGGTCCTGCTGGCTGCACTATTCCTGATCCAGGCCAGGATGCCAGTAGCCTTCTTTGCCACCTGTGGACACACTGGTGCATCTTCAGCTGGCTGTCAACCACCACTCCCAGGTCCTTTTCTACTAGCAGCTCCAGTCACTCTGCCCCAAGCCTGGAGTGCTCACTGAATTGTTATGACCCAAGTGCAGGACCCAGCACTTGATCCTCATTGAACCTTGTACCACTCACTTCAGACCATCCACATCCCTCTATAGATCCACCCTACCCTCGAGCAGATCACTGCTTGCACCCAATTTGGTGCCATCTGCAAGCTTACTGAGGTTGCTTTCAATCCCCTTATCCACATCACTGATAAAGATATTGATAAAGAAGGCCTTTGTGAGTCAACCCCATCAGGGAAACACCTAAAACCCTTCATGAGGGTAAGATTTGATAGAGCCAATGTTAGCTGAGAACAGGTTCAGTGACCTAGTATGAATACAGATAAAAGCCTCCAATTAGGAATAAATCTGAGGGGGAAAAAATGACATTGATTAAAAAAATAGCTTGCAGAGAAAATGGAGAACACAAAACCCATGAAAAGAAGAAACCATTTAAGAACTGGTGTGTTCCCAGAAGGTGTAAAGGATGGCTGGCTGGTTAATATTCATGGCAAGCCTCCACTTCTTCGGCTGAAAGCAGATGCAACAATTACTGCAGAGCCTGAGCCTGAGCCCCAACTCCAACTGACCCCCAGATATGACATTAAGAGCAGAGTATTTTAGAGCCAACTCTGAAATAAATGGCAGGTTCTGACCTTATTCTGGGAGGACATAAGGTACAAGTGTTTCAAGACTTGTCACAAACAACTTTAAGGAAAAAGGAAGTGAATGAAATTATAGCCTTCCTGACAAAGCACAGGTAAAACAGAGAAGGAGCTTTCTCTCTGAGCACATTCAAGAACAGCAGTGTATCATAAAAGTAAAAAGGCAGCAATTAAAATCCTTGAGAAGCTGAAATGCATGAGGAAATGTCTGAAACATTGCATGGTGCTGCATGACACTGAAGTGTGTGAAGGAAAGGAGCTGCTGAACCCCAAAAAAGAGTACCAAAATGCAAAGAGAATCACACCCTCCTGAGTTCAGTAAACAAGAGTGTGACCAGCAGGTCAAGGGACATGCTACTTCCCCTCAGCTCTGCCCTAGAGAGGCCATGGCTGGAGTACTGAGTCCAATTATGGGCTCTCCAGTTCAAAAGACACAGGGAACTACTGGAGAGAGTCCAACAGAGACTACTAAGATACTGAGGGGCCTGGAGCATCTCTCGAGGAGGAAAGGCTGAGAACCCCGGGGCAGGTGAGCCTGGAGAATAGGAGCCTGAGAGGGAATCTGCTCAATGCTCAGCAAAAACTAAAGGGCAGGGGGGGAAGGGGATGGAGCCATGCTCTCTTCAGTGATGCAGGACAAGGGGCAATGGGCACAAACTGGAACCCAGGAGGTTCCATCAGAACAGGAGGAAAAACTGCTTTGCTGTGAGGGTGTCTGAGCCCTGGAGCAGGCTGTCCAGAGAGGTTGTGGAGTCTCCTTCCCTGGAGAGATTCCAAACCCACCTGGACATTGTGATGCTGGGCAAGCTGCTGTGGATGACCCTGTTTTAGCAAGGGGTTGGACTGGATGGTCTCCAGAGGTCCCTTCCAAACCCTTTCATGCTGGGATTATGTGATTATTGCACTAGGGATGTGAAGGGCACAGATGGGGCAGTAACTGAGGAGAGTGGGAACCTCCTGGGGAAAATAAAAGCCTGAGAGTTAATGCAGAGAACAGAGCTTGAGAAAATGGGAGGAAAATGGATGGTCTGAGTCCAAAAGCAAAATGATTCGGAGGAGCACAGCTCAACACCGTGTCCCGAGAAGATGGTCGTCAAAGCTCTGCTAGGATGTTGCTGGCTCAGATAAGAAAGAATTAAATATCCCTTTGCAGCAGACGTGGGACAAAGTTAAACCACAGGGTCAAGAAACTATTCCCCTGAAAATAACATGGGCAAGGAGAGTTTGGAGGAGGAGTTTGGGTAGACTCCTGAGGATTTCAGTGAGCACACCTGATTTTAGGGCCAAGAAGCAGAAAAGGGACTTCTGGCTATCAAGAACAAGGGAGGAGGCTACTGAGAAGAATTGGTGGCTTTCTTTTAGGCCATTCTCTCTCATTTCATAAGAGGAGGAGGAAATGAAGCAATAATTAGTGTCACCAAGCAGGTAGTTTTGAAAAGCACTGGCAGGCTGAGGGATGGACTTTCACAGGCTGAAAATGGGAAGAATACAAACTTGGGTTTAGATGTGATGGCCTCAAGTAAGAACATTTGTACAATTGCGAGAGAAGGTGAAGAGCCTTATCCAGAGACAGATGGTTCCACGGCTGACGACAGACAGACCTAGCATTAAGCCATCAGTACGAGCCTATTAAAAACATTGGTGATGAAACGTGTCACAGGTTCAGCTGCCACCTTGCTCCCCAGGATAGCCTTGTAATTGTATGAGCTAAATGGATTCTTTCTGTTGTAGCAGGCAGGCTGGTGGATGAAGACTTCTGGTCCACCCTAACCAAAGGTCACCACAGAAGACAATTAGCAGCAGCTCTCCAACCAGAGTAACATCCTTCTTTCTACATCTTATTAGGATTACTAATTTATTTAGAGAAGCAGAAGTTATGTTCATCTGGGATGGGTTAAGGGGAAAGCAGGATTTTAGGGATTTCCTCAACTTGGCTCTTGATACACCAGGAGTGGAGGAAAAGGGGGTATCTGATGAAACAGCAAGATGAATATATCTGAAAGAAGCAGAATCCTAATCTCATCATTCCATGCCACAGACAGGTATTTTAGGACTTGATACACTCTCTATAGCTCCATGAGGGTCTCATAATTTTCTAGCAGACCTGACTTCAGTAGATGTGAACTCAAATATAACCAATACTTGGGAACAGCACACATCTGCCCTATGCTGCCTCTCAGCACAAGATATATATGAAGATCTACAGGACTACCAAAGAACAAATCAATAAATTGTTATGGGAGTCTGGTAAGGCCATGAGGAGAGTGAGTAGTTCATTAACAGATCATAAGACCACAAACCACCACCAGCAGAAATATAGTGAAGAGCAAAACAGGAGCCAGACCTGAGTAGCCCAGGATTAAGATCCTTCCAACCCTGGGGCTCAAAAAGTGGCAGAATGGTCCCAGAACATAATCCAATACTGGAAATTAGAGGTAAAGTATCTGTTGTATGAATGCACATAAACTTATCCTCTGGAACAAATCCAGGTAAGCCAAAGAGGAGATAAAAAAGTTGTCAATCCTGTTTGTAAGAGATACTAAGGAATACAGATGTTTCACTTGGGAGAGAAAATAGACCCTTTTGGACAACTTTAAAGGGGATCTCTTCTCCCAGCTGTCTATTTTAACTTGCATGAGAGGTAAAACCCTGCCTCAGCCAGAACCAGGAAAGTCCTTAAATGCCCCCACAAGGGAGGGGGAACGCAGACATTGCCACTTAGCCAAAGACTGATCAGCAAGCAGATCCGCGATGGTTTACAGATGGATTTTAAGGGCTCTAAAATGTTTTAATGGCTCTGATTAATTAGATTATGCATGGAAGAGATCCTCCCTCCCAAAGGAAGGCACTGACAGAGCTGTAGTATGCATATGGGTGACAAGCTGTACTAACTTTGTGTCCTATAGACTCGCTTGATCAATAGACATCAATGCTGAGTGTTTGCCATCATGCTGACAGACGATGTCCAAGTTGGCTGGGTGACTCCAGATGACTCAGGATTCATTGCTGATAAAATGAAGAGGGCAATTAATGCACTACAGGAGAGCGACAGAAATAATATTCAAGATACCAGAGCAAAGCCTAAAACTAAGCTGAATGGAAAAAAGGAGCCAGACTGAATTGAAAGGGGCCAGACTCTTCCCAGTGGTGTCCAGTGACAGGACAAACTGGAACCCAGGAGGTTCCATCAGAACAGGAGGAAAAAATTCTTTCTTGCGAGGCTGCCCAGACATGTTGTGGGGTTTCCTTCTCTGAAGAGATACCAAACCCACCTAGACATTGTGCTCCTGAGCAAGCTGCTGTGGGTGTCCCTGCTTTAGCAGAGAGGTTGAATGGTTGGACTACCTTCCAACCCCCACCATGCTGGGATTTGGTGATTTTATAGAGATACGGCAAAGAAAAGACAGTCCTGAACTTCACAACTACTTAAAGCTCCCTATCAGAAATATCCTCTTCTCTCTGTTAAGCACCAGGTTATAAAAAAAAAGGTGAAAAAGAGAATATTTTTCTTTTTTCTCTACAAATTGGTAATATATTAAAGTTTGGGCTAAGGAGGGTAATTAAGCCAGATGGTGCTGGAGGAAGATGCGAAAGCTCATCAGGATATTTGCAGTAACCCTAGCGGGGTAAATATTTCTCTTTTCTAATATCTTCAAATTAGAAATTTTATAAGGAAAAAAAAGATAAATCTTAGCAAAGCTCATTTGTCTCTTATTAGCAATTAGCTAGCATGGACTCAGAATAAAAAGTGTTAATTTCTAAAGTACACATAATTTTCATAAAAGCACAGGCAGGAAAACAAACAAATGAGTGCTTGGCTTAGGGACAGGAAGAAATTAAGCTGGAGCAATGTAAGGCAGGACTCATTCCTCCTGTATTGGTGCTGCTTCAAAGATAGACTGCTAACAGGCTGGTTTTGAGAAACTAAGGAA
The DNA here is from genome assembly GCA_013399775.1 of Semnornis frantzii. Classification (NCBI taxonomy): domain Eukaryota; kingdom Metazoa; phylum Chordata; class Aves; order Piciformes; family Ramphastidae; genus Semnornis; species Semnornis frantzii. The sequence continues at coordinate 49,443 of VWYK01068591.1, forward strand.
AGCAGATTGTTAGAAAGCAGGCAAAAGAACAGGAGGAGAAAATTCTTTGGTGTGAGGGTGCCAGAGTCCTGGAGCAGGCTGCCCAGAGAGGTTATGGAGTCTCCTTCTCCAGAGAGAGTCCAAAGCCACCTGGACTTTGTGATCCTGGGGAAGCTGCTGTGGCTGACCCACCCTTAGCAGGTGGATTGGACTGGATGATCCCCAGAGGTCTCTTCCAACCCCCACCACGGCAGGATTCTGTGATTCTATGAAAGAATCACAGAATCATAGAAAGCCAGGTTGGAAGGGACCTCAAGGACCACCTGCTCCAACCTTTCTAGTAGATAGTGTAGATGAAAAGAGCTGGCCCAGCACCCTGTCAAGCTGAGTCTTAACACTGACTAATGTGGGAGAATCCACTGCTTCCCTTGGGGGATGATTCCAATGTCTAACACTGTTCTCATGGGAAACATTTTCATCTGGAGTCCAATCAGAATCTCCCCAGGAGTAACTTATTCCCATTGCCCTTTGTCTTTTCCATCTGACTCCTTGTAAAAATAAAGTCTCCATCCTCCTGGTAGCCCCCTTTTATGTACTTTGTGCATGGTTATGAGGTCTCCCCTAAGCCTTCTCTTCTCAAGGCTGAACAAACCCAGTTCTCTCAGCCCTTGTTCATATGCCAGGTCTCCCAGTCCTCTGATCATTCAGAGGTGAGAGATCACCCTCCAGAAAGGAGTGACATGCCTCATGGATGTGGAAGGCAAAAGTCCCATAGCTACCAAATCCAAGTTCCTAGCCAGATGCTTCAAATATTCATGAACAACTTGCAGTTTTATCAGGATGTTTCTGTTTTATATAGGGATAAGTGATGCTACTGATAGCAGATGGGCTCTTCCATATGATTTCCTTTTTAAAGCTTCAGCTCAATGCAATTCCTTGTGCTGGGGAGGGAAAGCCTGTGCTTTTAGTTCCAGAGCGGAAAGACAAAGTTACTTCCGTTCATTTCCTTTTGCTTTCAAAACCTTTAATTACACAACTGGGGAGCAGCTCTTAAATACATCATCACCACCATCATCATTTTTCTCTCAAGGTATTGGGTGTATTGGGCCTGCCAGGCAAGGTGCATCTAAAAGTGACTTACACTTAAGAGAATCTACAGAGTGCCTACTGCCTTACACATATTTTCATGACAGAGTGAGTAGTTTCCTATAGCTGACACAGTTGGACCACCAAATTTTACGGGTAAAATGGTTTCATGCTCTTATCCCGTGATGTGCATCTAAAGGAGCCAACACGTTTGGCTGGAAAGGGAATAAAGGTAGGGAGGAAAAGCAAATGATCAAAACACTTATCACACTGAGAAAAGAACTTATTAGGCCTGAGAAGGAGTTTGAATTGATGACAATTATAAGCTACCATCCATTTTTAGCTAATAATTCAGGAAAAAAGGATGAATTATTTGAGGGATAATATGTGATCATTTATTTAAGGACTTATTCTAATGTATACACTGGAGGAAGCGGAGTTAAGGGCGTATGAACACCTTAACACTTACCCTTCTAGATGGTTATACCTTGCAGAAATTTAATTGCACTTCAGTGCCCTAATACTTAGATTTAAAACACAATTTAGTTTTAAAATACAGCAGCTGGTTTGTTTTAGAGGGCTCCTGCATTTATAGAAACATAGAATCGTCTCGGTTGGAACAGACCTCTAAGATCATGGATTCCAACTGTCAACCCAGCACCACCGTGGCCACTAAACCATGTCCCAAAGTGCCATGGCCACACGATTTTTTGAACACCTCCAGGGACAGTGACCCTACCACCTCCCTGGGCAACGTACTCCAATGTCTGACCAAAGTCAGGCCATTTTCCAAGTCCATTTACATGCGTTCTACATCTGCACCATTTTCCTGCTCACGTTTAATAAATCTGCCGACATTTGCCTTTGAGAACTGCTTATTTTATTTAAAATTCCCAACCAGCCCCATCCCTGATTCCACTTGCCTCAGCAGTTCACCCCATTAGATGAAAATGTCAGTTAAATATAAAATCACATCTCTTCATTTTCTCTTGGAAAGATTTTGGGATCCGCCAAACGCTGAAGGGGATTCCTGGTGGCAAAATCCTGCATTAAGAGAGGCTGCAGCTCCTAAGATATCGGCCCAAATCCCCATCCGTATCCAGGTGACAATCTGGAATGCTGATATTTAAGAGGAAAAATATCTGGACAGCTGCCCCAGCTCCCTGGGAAACGATGTTTAGTTAAAGTCTTGGATATCACTGAAAGAAGATGTGGAGATGTCACACTGTGGCTGAAGCATATTTTCAAGTGCTGAATTATTCACCCGTGACTCTCAGATGTGAAATCCAAATGCTCCGGCACTGCCCTGGCTTCAGACAATGTCTAATTCCTTTCTGCACCACTGCAGGGTCTCTTCATCAGCTTTCTTTCATCTATAATCACAGCCAGGTCATGGATTATTAGTCATATTCACTGCAGAATTCAAACCTCACTACACCAATCAACCAGCCTGGGACTCCCAAAACGTTTCTCCTGCATTAATAACCATGCAGCTAACCACACTGGAGAACCCCAATGATTGTGGTGCTGGGTTACGGGGGTCCAGCAAGACCAGGGCAGCTCTCTTCCCCCTGTACTACGCACTGGTAAGACTGCACCTCAAATACTGGGACCAGTTTTGGGCCCCTCACTCCAAGAAGACACTGAGGAGATGGAGTTGGTCCAGAGAAGGGCAAAGAAGCTGGTGAAAGGTCTGGAGAACAGGGCTGGTGAGGAGCAGCTGAGGGAACTGGGTTTGTTCTGCCTGGAGAAAAGGCTAAGAGAAGACCTTCTGGTTCTCTGTAACTCCCTGAAAGGAGATTTGAGCCAGGTGGGGGTTGGTTTCTTCTCAAAACGAACAAAAAAAATGTATCTATACATTAGGAAAAAAATATTTTCTGCAAGAATGGTCAGGCATTGGAACAGGCTACTCAGGGAGTAGGTAGAGTCACAACGCCTGGAGGTTTTCAAGAAATGTGTGAATATGGCACTTTGGGACATGGTTTAGTGGCCCTGGTGGTCTTAGTTTGAAGGCTGTATTCGATGGTCTTAAGAGGTCTTTTCCAACCAAAACACTTCTATGATTCTAAACTGAACAGAGTGTTCTGGCTGTGGCCTCACTAGCACTGAGCAGAGTGGTGATGACCTTCGTGATGTAACTCAGCATTCCACTGGCTTTTTGTTAACCCTTTCAAAGCCCACAGGAAGTTGGCATGTTTCCCAGTTCCTTCTCCCATGTGAACATCACTGGAATTAACCCCCAAAGTCCTAAACAAAGGCACTTAACAGCTTTTGCTGGAGGGGCTACTCTGCATATTGAGCCACATGGCTGCAATTGTTTCGTTAGGAAGACCTCAGTTATGTTCACCACATTAACAAGTCTTGGAAAACAGAAGAAAAAAATACTACAGGCAATGCTGCAGAGAAGATAAATAGGTAAACATCCTATGCCTGACATTAGTTAATATATCATGGCTTTATTCACTCAGGGCAGTTGTGAAATCAATTCCTCACTAAAAATAAAAAATTTGTAGCCAAATCTGCTCTCACACCATGGGTGAGGCAAGGAAGGATGTCACCGGGAGGGAGGCTGTGGCTTTGCATCTGATGATTTGTCTTTGCCTAATGCAAAACCCTGCTAAGTACTTTGCTTTCCTCAAAACGAATCATGGAATCACAGAATGGTTTGAGTTAGAAGGGACCTTCAAGATCATCTGGTTCCAATGTCCCTATCGTAGGCATGTACACCTTGCACTAGACCAGGTTGCTCAAGGCCTCATCCAACCCAGCCTTGAATATCTCCAGGGAGAGGACATCCACAACCTTCCTGGGCAACCTGTTCCAGTGTCTCACCACCCCCACTGTGAAGAATTTCCCCCTGATCTCCAGTTAAAATTTTCCCTCTTCCAGCTCAAAGCCATTGCCCACCATTCTATATCCACAAGCCCTTGTAAAAATTTCCTCCCCAGCTCTCCTGCAGCTCCCTTCAGGTACTGGATGACTGCTATAAGATCTCCCTAGAGCCTTCTCTTTTCAAGGCTGAACAAGCCCAACTCTCTCATCCTGACCCTCACAGGGGAGGTTCTCCGGCCTTCTGACCATCTTTGTAACCTTCTCTGGACCTGTTCCAACAGTTCTATGCCCTTCTTCTGTTGGGGACACCAGAGCCAGATGCAGTGCTCCAGGTGTGGTCTTGCCATGCAGAGCAGAGGGACAGAATCACCTCCCTCATCCTGCTGGTTCCACTGCTTTTGATGCAGCCCAGGATAAGGTAGGCCTTCTGGGCTCCAAGCACCAAATGAGTTTTGTAGGTTTTTTCTTCAAAAGTGAATAATCTTTTTCTAAACTTGCTCAGAAGTCAGCAGTGATGTGTTCCCAGCCTCTCAAGGACACTTGATTGTCTTTTCCAAAGTATCTCAGCTAAATTGGTAGCAATGATGGAAAACACAGCAACTGCTAAAAATAGTAATATTAAAAAAAAAAAAAAAAAAGAAAGCAGCCNAAAAAACAAAAAAGAATAAAAAAAATAAAAAAAAAAAAAAAAAAAAAAAAAAGCAAGCAGCCCTTTCTCTTTGGTAAAGCTCAAAAACCATTTTAAACCAGTCAAAATCTCATCTGGATAAACATCTGAGCCCCACACCGTAAAGAATGAGACTGAACAAAGTGAAAAACCAAACCAAAAGCAGCTTAACTAAATGAACAGAGAAAGATGAATTCATGGTTTCATACTGACTCCCTCTGGAAAACCAAGACCAGATCAAGGATAACTCATCATCTGCCACAAAAATTAACCTGCTGGAATTGCCTGCAGATTCTGACACGGATGGGAACATGGTCTGCTCTTCAAAGAATCACTGAATCATAGAATGGCTTTAAGTGGAAGGAACCTTAAAGATCTAGTTCCGCCCTCCTGCCATGGGCAAAGACACCTCCCCTAGACCAGTTGCTCAAAGCCTCTTCCAGCCTGTTCTTATACACTTCCAGGGATCAGGTGTCCACAACTTCTTCAGGCAACTCCTTCCACTGTCTTGCCAGCCTCATAGTAAAGAACTTAAAAGTAAAGACAAGCAGTCATGACACGCTCAGCTATCAAGCACTACAGTCCTCCAGCAGTGTGCTTGCTGGGGCAAACAACAAACTCATCTGGAATAAAATGGTCTTGAAGGGAGAAATGCAGCTCTTCCAAGAACATTGTGAGCATGAGGATATCTGGTATCGCTGCAGAGATCCAAGTAACCACTACGAACACAGTACTGGGCCAATGCATCACATGGGCTGCACATTGAGGCTTCCCTCTTGGATGTGCTCTGCTCCTGCTCCTGTCAACACTCAGCCCTCCATCACCTGCTCATGCCACCCCAGACCTCAAATGCTTTCAAAGATTTCAGGGAAGACCAGACTCATAGGAGTGCCTGGCTAAAAGGCCACCCAAATGGAAGCACATACTGATTTTCAAGAGGATGTAAGTGATGGATAGGCACTGAACCTGAACCAACAGCCTGCATCTGAACAGCCTGAGCTGAACTCTCCGTTTGCCTAACAAAATGATGGCTGGTGTTCATCCCAGAGCCCTGCCAACTCAAGGGGAAACACAAAAGAAAACACAGCTTACAGGCTCAACTTGGCAGGAGAAATATCATCAGACAGGAACAGTGTCATCCATTGGAGGCTGAGGGGAGACCTGGCTTTCTACAATTCCCTGAAAGGAGATTGGAGCCAGGTGGGAACAGTCTCTTCTACCAAGTAAAAAGCAGTAAGACAAGAGGAAATGTATCTCAAGCCCAGGAGAGGTTTAAGCTGGGCATGAGGAACAACTTCTTCCTCAAAAGGGTTGTTACGTCCTGGAAAAGTCTGCCCAGGGCAGCAAGGGAGTCCCCATCCTTGAAGGGATTTCAAAGCCTTGTAGATGTGCTGAGGCACATGACTTAGCGGTGACCTGGTAGTGGTGGGTTAACAGTTGGAC
>VWYK01068592.1:0-40296 GCA_013399775.1 Semnornis frantzii
AAGGTCATCTTGCCCAACTCCCCAGCAGTGAGCAGGAACAGCCTTAACTAGATCAGGTTGCTGTCCAGCCTCACTTGGAATGTTTCCGAGGATGCAGCTCCTGCCACCTCTCTGTGCAACCTGGGTCAGTGTCTCTTCACTCACTGAAGAATTTCATCCTTGTATCTGGTCTAAATCTCCCTCTTTTAGTTGCAAACCACCACCCCTTGTCCTGTCACAGCAGGTCCTGCTAAAATGTTTGACCCCATTATTCTTATGGGCCCACTTTAATTGCTGGAAGATCACAATAAGGTCTTCTCTGAGTGCTCTCTTCTCCAGGATGAACAACTCCAACTCTCTCAGACAGCCCTCACAGCAGAGGTGCTCAAGCCCTCACATCATCGTGGCCTCCTCTGGACCAGCTCCAGCAATTCCATGCCTCTGCTGTACTGAGGACTTCAGACCTGGAGCCAGCATTTCAGGTAGGGTCTCAGCAGAGCAGAGGAGAGAGGCAGGATCCCCTCCCTTGACCTGCTGCCCAGACTGCTGGGAGCACAGCCCAGGGCACAGTTGGCATCTTGGCTGTGAGTGCACATCGCTGGCTCCTGTCCAGCTTTTCACTCACCAGCACCTCCAAGTCCTTCTCGACAGAGCTGCTCTCCAGCCCTTCACCCCCCAGGCTGGACTGGTCCTGGACACACCTGCATGTGCCCATAACTGCCCTAGCCCGCTATGTCTTTTTTTCAGTGGATTGTTTTTTCAACTCCTCTTAGTATCCTCCTTGCCTGTGAGCACTTATTGATTTTTAGAGTTAAAACACAGGAAGGGAAAACAAGAATTGCACAGAGGTAAAACAGAAGCTAATGACCACTGGAAGTCAGCATGGCTTAAGAAAATGGTGCTGCTTTGCTAGTTGTTTGTTGGTTGTATGAAGAGAACTCTTGGTAGGTCTCAAATTTTGAATTAAGGCAAAAAGAGAATATACCAGTGCATGAAGAGAAGACTCCAGGGAGACCTCAGAGCTGCCTTCCAGTCCCTGAAGGGATCCTACAGGAAGGCTGGAGAAGGACTTTTCATAAGGGTGTCTAGCAACAGGACAAGGGGGAATGGTTTGAAGCTAAGGGTAGGGTTACACTGGATCTCAGAATGCAGTTCTTCAGTGCAAGGGTGGTGAGACTGGAATAGCTTGTCCAGGCAGGTTGTGGATTCCCCTTCCGTGGAGGTGTTCAAGGACAGGTTAGATGAGGCCTTGAGAGATGTGATCTAGTGGGAGGTGTCCCTGACAATGCCAGGGTGGTTGGAACTGGATCATCTTTAAGGTCTCTTTCAACCCAAACCACTCTATGAATCTTCATGAAACTTCTTAAGAGCATGAAGAGAGCAGTCCGAGGTGTGGCTTGCACAGATAATATTAGCTCAAGCTTGCAAGAGTGCCTGCTGGTGTGAACTGCAGCTGCAATTGTTCACTTCTGCTTCTTCCCTCTTGATGGTTGCCTCATTATGAGAACAAACAGAGAGTGCTCCAGGGTGGTGTTAACATGTGTTAAAGGCAGGCTACAAGGTTTAATTTTGCTGGTGACATTGTCCTTTTATACAACAGCTTACCAATTTGCAAGCAAGAATTGAAATATTGTCTACCATTTCCCCTCCAAAGACAGGACATTAATGAGGTTTGAACTCATACATTTTCTGACAACTTCAGCAATTCAAATCAAGACATTAGATGGTAGAAGAAGAAGAAAAGTGCAGGGGGAATGGTTTTGTACATCCTGCAATCTGCAGGCCAGGCTGGCATTGCACAGAATGTCAGCTTTGGTTCACGTGGAATTGCTTCCTGGACATATGATACAGAAGCTGGACTCCTATCAAAGACATTAATGGGATACTTAAATACCTCTGAAAACCAATGCCAAGGGTTATGTGGAATTAATTCACTCCAAGTGCCCTGGCATTCCTCATATAGCAAATCCTTTTCTTACTCAGTTTATTGTTCATGTACCAAAATGGAGGCAAACAAAGTGCTCTAAGACTAAAGTTTGTTATCTTATACTGGAGGACCTCATACAGGAAACCTTCTGAAGGAAATCTCTACAGAGCTGCCTTTGGATATGTCCAATGTATGGAACTTAAGAGTGGAGGGAACATGGATGGAGCAGCCTGAAGTAAATAAGGAATAGGAGAGGGTTTTGTTCACATTCTAAATGATATCAATGGCTTTTGGAATGATTCAGAGATGGAATTAAAGCATTTCCATTGAATGATCATTTGAGCAATTTGGTTTCTAGATAAAGTATTTCCTCACTGCTCATATGCAAATAATGATTCCTGCCACTACCACAAGAGCTGCTGATAATTCATCCCCTGAATTATCAGACAAACAAGCAACAGCTAATAAAGCTGGCCCTGTGCATCCTTCTTGGAATGTGTGAGGTTTCCTTAGCACATTTCCTAGTCTTTGAAAGGTCACTTTTGAAAGTCTCAGGACTTGTTATCCTCTGTTTTCCTAAGGAAATTATCATTATTTAAACTTAGCCTTTACCTGCCTTTTTATTCCCTATGTGAACATTCCCAGTCTCTCTATTTATTGTTATAATTTCTCTGTTGTTACCTGGGTAATTATTTGTTGCATTTTTGGTGGATTATTCACTGGCTCTTTCCATTCTCCAAAATGTCTTTCTGGAAAAGGAGCATCTCTGAGCTCCTGCACTAAGTGGATCCATTTCTTTTCATACGCATTCAAGCAGTGAATATTCTAAACTTCTTTATTAGTTCTGAGCTTGTCTCACTTTACTGTGCCTGTTGCCTCCAACTACACCATTCTAATTCAAGTCTCAAGGTGTTTTTCCTCTGCTTTGAATGTCTTCTTCTTCTGTAAAGCATTAAGTTGTTTTCTGTATAACTAGGGGAAATTCTCCATGCGGGCTTGGCAGCGAACAATTAAAGTCTCTTGACAATAGGCAATTTAAATCTCTCCTTAGTGTTCTGCAATTTAGGACATTTTCATTATGAGCTCATTGTTCACACTGTGACCAATGACAGATGCCTACATATGCCTTTCATGGCTTTTTGAATGTGCCCACTGCAGCACATCCCTACCCAGTTTTATGTTCCTGCAAAGGATTGCATAACCAGACACTGTTGTTGAACCACCTCCTCCATGTCTTCCAGGGAAGCAACACCTCATAGCCTGACAGAGTTAGAAGCATTCTTGCTATTCATGGTAGATCTGGAACACAGAATCAATGAAACATCAATACATCCCCTCTTCCACCTGCACCTTGAAGCCACCACAAGCTGTGCTGGGCTTCCTTGGGCAGGTGGTTTTCAACTTGCTCAGCGAGAGGCAGTGGAAATGGCAACTCTTCATCTGTAAAGGAATATTCTGATGGAGTTGCATATGTCTGCAGCATACACAAGCACTCCTGGTTTGCCAAGCTGCAAGATCAACACTTGCTGCAAGATCTCACCTGGTTTCTCTTAGGTATAATGCTTAGGATGGACACACCTTTGTTGTTTTAGAAAGGTAGAAATGTTTGCATCTCAGGACAGCTGGCATGGTAAAGCTGAGCTCTCTGTCCTTTAGCATTCCACATGAACTCTGTTCTACAAGAGGCTAAAAACCTCTTGAGAGGGTAAAACCTAGATACTGAATGGAGAACACAGGGGAGAGGGGAGAAAAGGATTTTATGACCCCCAGTGCTGCTTTTTCCATTCCTTTCTTCCTTTGTTACCTTCTCCTGGGATTTGAATGCACTTCTCTTCCAAGTCACTGCAAGCCTCTCCGAGACACTGGGGCAAGAGCTAGAATCTTTTCACATCAAATTAAAATAAGTAACACTCTGATGCTTATTCTGCACCTGATCATGAAACAGGCAAGAAAAATACTGCTACAGAACAGGAATAAACAAGAGAAGACAGAGGAAAAGAGAACAGGGGAAGGTGGTGGAGAGAGAGAGCTATAACATGCTCTTCATTCAAGTGATAATTGCTGCATCTGAGTTGTCAGGCTGATGACACTGCTGTCTGAACTCAGAGGTAGCTTCCCATGTAAACTAAGCAGCAGATGTGTCAAATCAATCCCTCCTATAGCTGCAGTAGTTTCAATGTGGTTATAGAAGATGCAGTTTCTGCCTACAACCCCTGAGTTTTTCTAGGCTCCATGAGATGTTCAGAATGAGAGAGGTGGATGAGGTTGTGGGGAAGAAAATGGAATGTATTTTGTAAAGCCACTGTCTGCCCCATGCTCATGTTAAACCTGCCACCTAGGTTGTAACTCAACCCCCCACAGTCCTTTTAACACTCATTTGTATGGGAGAAGAGTTGGTGGAGAATCTGAGTAGGAAAAAACAAACATTGCATTGGCCTTGAGTTCTGAGTGCATCGCTATAGAAGGTCAACAAGGATACTCGTGGGGAGCTGTTTGACTATTAGGTAATCAGAAATAATTTCATTTCAATTTGTCACCAGAGCTCTTCACAAATACAACCTTGTAATTTGTTGTCCCTGCATCCTAGAACTCGTGCAGCTCCATCTTTCCAACTCCTGTCATCACTAAAATGGCACCAGGGAACAGCAGAGTGCTTCATGCTTAGTAGCAAAAACTAAGCTGCAAAAGTAGCACCTAGAATATATGCACAGTGTTATTGTGGGGAGAGGATGAATGCATGCTAATGGGCAGCAATATTCTATATTGTTTTATTTCATTAAGTACAATGCTTAATTTAATAGCAACAGTGTGACTAATTTCACCAGAAGAACTACAACCTCCATTGGAAGGGAGCTCTGTGGATCACCCAGTCCAACCTCCCTGCCACAGCAGGGTCACCCACAGCAGCTTACCCAGGACACAATGTCCAGGTGAGTTTGGAATCTCTCAGAGAAGGAGACTCAGCAACCTGGGCCAGTGCTCTGGACCCCACACAGGAAGGAATTTTTCCTCATGCTTAGGTGGAACTTCCTGTGTTCCACTTTGTGCCCTTTGCCCATTGTGCTGCCACTGGGCACCACTGAGAAGAGTCTGGCCCCATGCTCTTGCCCATCACCCTTTAGCTATTGATTAGATCCCCTCTTTGTCTACTCTTCTTCAGGCTCAACAGCCCCAAGTCTCTCAGTCTTTCCTCCTCACAGGGATGCTCCAGGCCCCTCTTGGATTCTCTCAGTAGTTCCCTGTCTCCCGTGAAGCACAGAACTGGACCTAATCCTCTAGATGTGGCCTTAGCAGTGCAGAGAAGGAGCAGAACATCAATTGACTTGCCAGCCACACTTTTCTTAATACATCCCAGAATACTATTGGTCTTCTTGACACGAGGGCACATTGCTGGCTCATGGTGAACTTGTCCACCAGCACTCCCAGGTCCTTCTGCACAGAGCTGCTTTCCACCTGCACTGGTACAGGAGGTTGTTCCTCTCCAGCTGAAGGACTCTACACTTCTGCTTGTTGAAACTCATGAGACTGACCTCTGCCACCAACTCTCCATCCTGTCCAGGTCAAATGGTAATAGAATTTTTACTTCTAATTGGTTTAACCAAGAGTAGCATTTGCCATGCCTCATGCATTTTTTTCACTGTGAATAGAAACACAGCACTTTAGACCTGTCAGAAAAGATGCATGGAGATTTCATTAGGTAGGAAGAGTGCTTCACTGAAGCACATGAAGCACCCATCTGACCCAGAGTGTACATTCAGGAGACCCAGAAAGCATGCAGCTGCCTCCCCACTGCTTTTGAGATGCAGGAACTGGGATGGAAGCTTGCCTGGGACTGCACCATCTAGACAGTATTCTTCTGGCATGCACTGATTCTCTTCTACAAAAAGTGAAATGTTTCTAAGCCTGCTTTCCATCAGAGGTAGCCAGAAATCCTGCAACACTGAGATGTTCTGCTCAGTTTCCAGGAGCCAGACGTTTTATAAACTTGTTAAAGTAACTCTGAGGTGTTACACACAGAGTTCTCAATGTTATGGGATATGTGTCGGTGTCAGCCCTGCCAAAGCAAGAAAAAAATTAGACTCAGAAATGAGGAGGGCAAGAAAATGTTGTCAGCATTATGTCTGGGAAGAAGCCATGAAAGTCATTTATTGCTCAGCAGGATCCAGTATCTTTGCAGTTTCTTGACATAGAGTGCCTCATTCGGTGTGATCTGAAACTGTCATCATCCAGAGGGTCCAATTTATTCTGAATTCTGCCTCCTAACGTAACACCTTGTGAAATAATGGATTGCTGGAGAAGGTTGATCTCTCCTGGATTTGCACTGCCACTCTGTTCTCGCCGTGGTGGTCAGAAGCTGAAGGTGAGTTTTTCACAATGCCTTGTGAGAACATCTGATAAGGTCACAGGACAGAGCACTGCATGGTAGTGCTCTCTGAGTGCCTGTAGGAAGGCTCAAGACAACAGAGTAGATTTCTTTGCATAATGACCTGGAAGATTAGCTATGCCTGAGAAATGTGACTTGGGAGGCTCTCCTTCAGCTCAGGCTTTTCTCTGCAGGCAGAATTACAGTTCTTTAAAAGGTCCCTGTCTGCCTTACAGATAGGGGAACTTTAGAACATATTCCTCAGTCTCCAGGTAATAAATATACAGACCATTAAACTGCTAAATGTTGCTGAAATCTTTTCTGGAGATAGTGCTAATCCATTTGGTTCTTGGAAGATAATAAAGACCAGTTTCTAATTAGTCCTCCAAAAGGTGCTAGTAAAAATGAGCTAACAGTGACAGGGATCCAGAGGAACCTCACACAAATATTACAGAATGTTACAGTTAGACTTAATAAAAGGAGGCCTTTGTAGAACACTCAGCTTGCAGGTCAGCTTGCAATGACACTGAATACCCCTGCATGGTTACTGGGAAGGCAGAAGATGGAGTAATGGACTCAGCAAAGTGTTCCATTGTCTATCCAGGCTGCCAGGGGTACACACACTGCACTGAAGTGATGACAGGTAAAGCTGTGAGAGTGCTGAGTCTTAGTTATCCTGCCAGTCTTATGAGCTCTGCACAATATCTTGACCTGTTAGGTGGAAAGGAATGGGGCTTTTGTAAAGTGTTAGTAAAAGTGGAATGGTTATACATTTGCTCCTGCTGCTGAAACCCTGATGAATATTATGCCCTCTGCTCTCAGCAGGCTATGCCTCCTACAAAACTTCTTACAAAGCACATTGGGGTTTCTGAACTGTGGTCATTTGGGACAGAATATCAATTGGACCTTCAATATTTTGACTTGGATTTGCTAGGTTTTCACTAGTTAAACAGTTATCCTGCTAGGCCTAAACATTAGACATATGGAATCACAGAATGGTAAGGTTGGAAGGGACCTCAAGGTTCATCCAGTTCCAACCCCCTGCCACAGGCAGGGACACCTCCCACTAGCACAGGTCACTCAAGGCCTCCTCCAGCCTGGCCTTCAACACCTCCAGGGAGGGAGCAGCCACAACCTCCCTGGGCAACCTGTGCCAGGGTCTCACCACCCTCACTGCAAACAACTTCCTCCTAACATCCACTTTCAATCTCCCCTCTGCCACTTCAAACCCATTCCCCTTGTCCTGTCATTACAAGACCTTATCAATAGTCCCTCCCCAGCCTTTCTGTAGCCCACTTCAGATCCTGCAAGGCCACTCCAAGCTCTCCTGGAAGCCTTCTCTTCTCCAGGCTGCAGAGCCCCAACTCTCTCAGCCTGTCCTCACAGAAGAGTTACTCCAGCCCTCTGAGCATCTTCATGCCCTTATTACTCACAACTGATAGTCAACATTAACTGCATCTCCTTTCATTTTCCATGTGTAAGGCAGGTGATAACAAAACCATTAAGTGCTTGAGAGGCCTTTTGACCAGTAACTTTTATAAATGCCAATTTTCAGTGATATGCAAATACTTTAGAATAAATGAGAACTGAAAATAATTTGAATTGTTGCCCAGAGCCCTCTCCCTGGAAGTGTTCAAGGCCAACCTGGATGGGGCTTGGAGCAACTTGGTCTAGTAAGAGGTGTCCCTGTGCATGGTAGGGGGAGCTGAACTGGATCGCCTTTAAAATTAAGACAGTAGAAGATAAAGTTTAAAAGAAAGTAAAAGTTTAAAGGAAAGAATACAGAAAACTCTGGTATGTCCTCAAATCAGATGTAAGCAGCATGAGAGCAGACTGTGCTAGACTTCCTTTCCAAGAGACAGGCAGCTGAGACGATGAACTTTTAGATACATAACAGCTCATGCAGACCATTCTGATTCAGTGCCTTTACAGCCACAACTGGATGTGTGGTAGTAGTGGAACACAGTAATCCATGGGGGAGCCACAGCTGTAAATTGTTTGTTTCAGTTTTGAAATTGGTGAAAGTAGAGGAAAATGATGGAGCCTTTGCCTTAGAACTGCTTGAAAATTCAATGCTAATTCTGAGGGTGTCTCTGTTTGTGCCTCTCAGTTATCTTCCAAACATATTTGTCTTCAGGAAGAACTGAAAAGATGTCATAAACCCTGCATTTTTCTAAATAAGATATGACCTGGGTTATCAGCTCGAGTTTCAAATTGCATCTTGCAAAGTTGAATTCTTGCATTATGAGACTCTAAGGTCATGAAGGGGGATCACAAAGCCAAGCATCACCCAGCTCGGTACCTCTGAGGCTGCTTTTGCAGTAGATGATAATATTTAGCTGTGTCTCCAGTAGACTCTGAGATGTTGGGTACTGCAGTCTGTAAACAGAGGGGACTCCCTGCTTATGACATGTTGCTACAGAACAGGTAGTGATCTAATGGAAAGCAGGAGAAGACCGAGAGGGGGGTTTGCCGGAGCCCTGCGTGCCATGAATGCTAACAAGTCCACTCACGTCATCAGCTTCCCTGCTTTCAGCTCCCCCTTCCCTCCCTTCCTTTCTCTTTTATGAGCCAGCTTGAAATCAGGGAATTACATGCTAAGGAAAACCCTTCAGCTAAACATATAATTATTCTGCACAGGATCAGTGCAGCACAGTTAATCAGTTTACCAACTGAATTAATTTTTATTTTTCATGTCTGCATCTCCTGTTGAGAGTGGAGAAATTCTTGATTTAAAGGGGAAAAAATGGGTTGCAGTTGTGAAATGAGTATCCAAAGCTGGGGATTGGTGAGGAGAGGAACCTCCACTGCAGGCTGTTCTGGCAGACAAGCCTTACTGTCAATCCCAAGGACTTTGAGTAGCTGGCTCCATGTGGAGTTATGGCTCACAGGTACTTAAGAAATAGCTGGTTTCCTATTCTAATTTTCAGCTGCTTAACAGCCTAAAGTCAGAGCTGTACTTCATGTCATTGTATTGCACTGCAGCTCACCAGATTGCTCTGAAAAGTTAGTGTTTATTTGGACAGAGGTGTCACTTCACTGTAAATGACTTCGCATTTTAATGACCTACTTGGAAACTGCTTCACTCAGGAAGCACAAAATCTCAACTGCTGCTCTTTGTGAAAGTGCAGACAACACCTTTTAGATTCCACCTACGATGAGAACACAAACTATCATGCTTGCATTTACTATGAGTGCAATAAGAGGCAGCAGTAGGACATCATGCCTGTCCTCCCCATCCCCACATTCTGGCCAGCATTACCCTCCATGGCACATGCCTACATGTTCAAACAGATGGCCTCTGGTTTATGGGCCCTCACCCCAAGAGCCTGTTTGCAGCTGCCAAGTGTCACAGAGTTTCACAGCAAGTTCATAGGCCAGGAGGCAACTGAAGTCTGCAGGTAGAAGCATTGCACAGGTAAATACTCAAGTGTAGGTTCTCACCTACTCATATTAATCTATTAAAACAGTTAATAGACTGCCCAGGGAACATTGCTCCTGGGTTGGCCACAGAGGTTATGGATGCCCCCTGACTGGAGGTGTTCAGGGCCAGGTTAGATGAGGCCTTGAGCAGCCTGGGCTAGTGGAAGGTGTCCCTGCCCATGGCCAAGAAGGTGGAACTGGATGACCTCTAAGGCCCTTTCCAACCCAAACCATTCTATGAATCTATGAACCTATGAAAAAGAATCAAAATGAAAACTGACCAAGTTTTAAAGCACTCTGATTCTTCATGTGCTTGCAAGACACATGGGCACTATTTGTTTCCTCAGCAGTGCCAAAATAGAATTTGGGCAGGGCAAAGTTTCACCTGCAGTACCTTTTGGGTCCACAGAACCTACCTCCAGGAAAATATTTGAGTTCTGTATGAAACGTGTACAGAGCAGGAGGAATGTTGGCTTGCTTTCTGAAGCAAAAACTAGTTAGAGAAATTTGAAACATTGGAAAATTT
Source organism: Semnornis frantzii (assembly GCA_013399775.1). Classification (NCBI taxonomy): domain Eukaryota; kingdom Metazoa; phylum Chordata; class Aves; order Piciformes; family Ramphastidae; genus Semnornis; species Semnornis frantzii. The sequence continues at coordinate 10,219 of VWYK01068592.1, forward strand.
TTGGGGAAAAAAAGACTGGTGACTGAAAACCGTGCTTTAAAATGTCTTCACAGTGAACATTTCTTGCTCCTCTGAAAACTTTTTTTTTTTGTTTTTTTTTTTTTTTAATCTACAGTGCCTTCTACTGTGTGTTTGCTAAACTTGACAAAACAGTTTTGTTCAAGGACAACTTCTTCAACACATAGGTATCCAGATCCTTAACCTCTAGACCCTCTCTAAGCCTCCAGGATCAGTTTCTAAAGACTGGTGTGGCCTTTTCAGGTTCTCCACGCCATCACTTCCCAAGCTGGATTCCAGCTGAATGCGCTCCCCAGAGAGGAACTGTGGATAAATACAAGATGCCAACTTGTCATAATAATGTTCCTTAAAGCCTACCAATTTTTACTTTTTTTGGCAAGTAGCATTTCCTTAAGGAAAAGAACAGAAGGGTGTCTCCTCTTGGTTGGGGCTTGGGCTACAGCTGTTCCTCATAACCGTAGGCCGTAAGCAGGACACATTCTGGGTGGGAAGGTCTCAAGTTATTAACATCATTTTTATGGCTTTCTTCCATCTTCTCCTCAACAATTTGATGTTGCTGGTGCTGACTGCTAGTTAGTTTCATGACATGCACTTCACTAAAAGTAAGCTAGGACAGCTTAAATAACTGCAGTAAGCTCCAGTTTAAAAAGACTGGACATTGTTATGATTGCCCTGTGAAATACAATGCACATATTTCCATTAGACTACAAGTAAAATGTTATTACAAGTAAAGCAAATGGACTGCATACTTGCAAGCCCCCCAAAAGTGTATGGCACTTGCAATATTTGCTATAGTGTCTACCAATTGCTATAGTGTCTACCAGTTGCTATGATGTCTGTCAACATGTTGCTTTCCAGAGCAAAGATAGCCTTCCACATTCCCAGCAGAGCCATTTTCCTAAAATCCTTTCCCTGTATCTTTTAATGCTGTCCAAGTGTATCTGTCAGTATAGAAGACATACCTAAAAGCTACCTTATCACTTAAGAATCACTACCCATACAGACCTTGGACCTCCCTAATGCTTTAATAGCTACTTAGCAGAACGACTGTAGCTAATGGAGCTGACATACAGGATATATGTAAATTACAGGTAAGCAGTGGGCACAAGTGGGTGATTTTTGTACAGTAAGGGATTTACAAGCAGTTTTAAACTAATTCTGGTGCACTTCCATTTGTGTGTGCTAGGTCTTTGCTTCGGCTACATTTAAAGTATGCATTTACAAAGGCAAACACTGAGATGAAGAAGGGACTTGGGATATTGGCAGGGAGAATACAGACAAATGTGCAACTTTATTGTGTGTGGATCAGTAGTGCTCCGTGTTCCCAAGGAAAATATCTCTCTGTGAATGCTTCAATATTCATTGCACTACACTTATTTATGCTTAAGCCCAGAGGCACACAGCTGCCAATACTGTCTACTCCAGACATCCCTGTGGATGCTGGATGCAGTCTTTGTACAAAAAAAATGAACTGTAAGGCAAGCCCATACATTTAAGAACCTTTTGCTTGTATGACCTTCTCATGGTATGTGCTACACATGTCCTGCATTAATGCTACTCAAGATGTAATTAGTTTACATCAAAAAGGATTAAAAAGTAGCAGGAAGTATTTTTAGATTTAGCAACAAGTATTATGGCCACCTTGACATTAAATTGCATTACAATCCCAGTAATGAGCTAAAAGAGCAAAGGGATCTGTTCACTTTTCAAGTCTTGCATACTGAAAATGAAGGTGTGGAGCAGAAAGCTCTCCCCTGCATGTACATTAAGAACTGATTTCAAATATTGACACTGGAGTATGGGAATCAACCCTCTGTCTAATGGGTTCTGAGATCCATCCGAATGACCTGCTTAAGACCACCCAGTTAATCTGACTTCACAAACACCTGAGAAACAAAGTACAGACCTTCCCCCCCACCNGTGCTTGTAACAGAGCAGTTTGCTCCTAAGTGGAATGTGCTTGATGAGCACCTAAACGGTCCCATTTCAGTTAAGGATGGAGACACGGCTCAGCAAAATGAAATCAAACCATTTCCTTATTAATGAAAACACTTTGAGAGCTTTAAGGATGTTACAGTGGGTGTCCAATTCAGCCCTCCAGTGAGTTCAGTAATCACATTACAGGAATTATTTCCATGAGTAACGGACAAACACAATTTGCACCTCTTCTTCTTATATAATGGAGCTCCCCTGTAGCAGAAATCACTTGTCTCTGAGACAGACAGCTCCTCGGCAGCGATGTAAAACCACACCAGCGCATCCCGCTGCAGAAATTCATCTTCCCCCATTCAGGAGACACCCCGAGCAGCCGGCAGCAGCACGGACGATCCGTCACTCGCAGCCGACCCAGCCTGTTTGCAGCACAGCCCGGCATTGCCAGGCAAGACGTGTCACAGCTGCTGGCTGCGATGCGAGGCTGCGAAGGGGCAGGGAAGCGGTCCTGGCTCCCAAGTTGCGGGCAGGAGTTTCTCGGGCTGCACTGTCCGCGGTACCGGGCGCGGACGCGAGTGCATGACACACGGCAGCCGCACGATCCGCTCGGCTGGGGCAGCCCGAGCAAATCAGGACGTGGCACTGAAGGAGCAGAATCCCTCGGACCAGCCCCCGGCACCTTCTGCTCCTTGTGGTACCCTAAACTACACGCGAGTGCTGCACAGCCACTGCATCACATCACCCGATAGGAGCAAAACAGAGCTAATCAGGGCAAATTTAAAGCAGCCAAACGTAATAACGTTGCACCGTGCAATGCATAATGGAGCCAGCAGACACACGCACTTTATGCCTGCATTTATCAACAGACACGTTTGATGCCTGCTGAGTCCTCAGCCGAAATTCCAACAACATGCTGCACAGCTTAAGCAGCCTCTCTCCTCAGTCGTGGCTCTAAAAACTACTGTGCAAAGCAGCATACGGATTATCAGAACTGAATAAACTCTGCCCAAAACAAAGAACACAAGAGCAGGTATGTAAATTGCAAGGATCCGAAGTACAGACAATACACGGGAATAAATGATCATACCTTTCATCCAATCCACTACTTGCTTGGGCGTCCACTTGCTAATAGGTTCCATAACGAGAGCCATCATCAGATCACTTTATCATTCACACCAAAATCGGGAAAAAAGGAGAGGAAAAAAATGTCTCAGAGCATGGCTGGGCTGAGAGAGCTGTAGGATTTTACAGTGCAGTCCAAAGAAGATGATGCTTTGTCCCTCCAGGTTTCTCCTGCACTGATTCAGTAATGTATAAAATTACACTGCTTGATCAGCCCTGGCACCTCCCCCACTGCACACAGCCTGCAACACGCTGGAGCAGAGAGCCAGGAAATGGTGCAGTACGTATAGACTTACTTACAAAAGCCTCTACCCAGTGATCTACTTATTAGACTGGCACAAATATCATTATATATTACACAGAGAGCAATTCGAGCTGGAGCTATTCCAGACGCTGAGTTTTAAGGAGCTTTATTCCAACAAGCTCCGGGATCTTCATCAGGGAAAATATCACTACTGCGAGTTGATAGCAGATTGTCTTGGCTTCATTGTGAATATGCTGACTGTCACTCAGTTTAAAGAGAAGAGAGAAATATCAGAATATCACTTGGCATCTGGCAAAATGCTGAGCATCTCCATCTTCACAATACAAAATGTTGCTGGAGTCTTACACTGTATAATCATGCAATTCAGAATGTCAAACGCAGTACAGAAAGTCTTACCCAAGGAAAAAACTGTTGGAAGAAAACTCTTTTTTTCTGGCCATGTTCAGAGCAAGTATTTTTCCCCCTATGAGCTGTTCATTTTATGGTGAAAGAATGACAGCAGCAGAGAGTCAATTCTTACTACTACTGTCTTTAATATAGACAACTACAGCAAGTGTTGTGATTCAAAGCCCTGGGACCATTAGTCAATCTCTCCCTTTTGCCAAGGAAGGGGGGGGGGGAAATGCAGAAATTCCTAATACTGTAGTTTAGCTCCCTTCTATCAGATGAAGGTGAAACATTTTAATGAGATGTGCCAGGCAGCACCTTTGGGACCCTTTAGTGACTCTCTGCACCTCATGCAGTACAAGTTCTGCATCATGTGGTTGAAGAAGTGTGGGCTTCCTGTCTGATCCATTATCTGAGCTATGCAGCCCCACTATTTTACCTAGGGGGAGAGACTCAAATTCCAGAAGGAGAGACCAAACAAAGCAGTTCCACCCTTCTTTCCAGCAATCTTTCATCTGTGTCTTCTCTTCCCTCAGCTGCTCTGAGTTCCACCAGCACATTAGTGTAAGAAGGTGGTATTGTTACCATGTCTGCCTCACTTCCCCAGAGCTGTGCTAATGTTCCCAGGCTGAGATCTGTCCTCTCCTTCTCACGTGGGGGAACACACAATGCAAATGGAATATTTATGCTGTACTGTTTCAGGGTTCTTCTTCAAGGCTATACAGATAAGGATGCAGACAGGCATCCTGCTTTTCTTCCCCCCAGATGTCTCCAAAGAGATGTTCCATTCTCAGTTCAGTGATGCTCTCTATCCTTTTTTCTTTTTCTTTGGGAAGTAATGTGATTAGTATTCTATGATGTATTTTGAGTGCTCAGAGCACAGATCTCCTTTACAAAAGGACTCACATCAATTCTCCTTCAAGAAGGCTGCTTCCAGCTGAACAGCATGTCAGCTTCCTCTATGAGCTTTGGGAGACCACTTTCCATTGCTTTAGTTCTGTCTAAATAGCTGTTTACAATGGAACATAATAATGACAAAGATTTCAAATACACAATTCTCCTCCTTTTAGGCAACAGTGGATTAGAATTGAGATACAGAGAGTAAATATTTCTGTTAGCTCTTGGAAACTGTAGAGGCTGTTTGGTTTGGGGCCATGCTTTCTTTAAACCATTTTCACAAAATGATCACCTCTCAATTCTTTTAAGTTCAATATGGGCATGGAGGAGTTTGAGACAAGCCATGCTCTGCATGAATTTAGTATTTGGCCAAAATTCCATGAAATAATCTTCATTCATGGTCAGTTGGACTATTTCCCTAATTCCTGTAATGTGACAGGCACCCTGTCAATGTCCTTTTGTCTCATATTTCCTGCTCTGGCTTGACTGGGCAGACTTTTATTTTTTATTTTTTTAATACATGTATTTTGACATATTTTGGAAAGAGGATGGAGTCTGAATTCAAAGCCCATCAATGTCAGTGGCCATACTGCCATTCATTTTAATTGTCCTCAGATGACCAAAAGAAAAAAAAGCCCCAAGTGATTACTTTGGAATCAGTACTTCCAATTTCAGAATGAGAACTGGTTAGAGCTTCCCCATGTCCTGTGGCTGAGGCTTCTCAGCACAAATCATAGAATCTATGATTCTATGATGATTCTAGAACTACTCCATGTCCTGTGACTGAGAGTTCTCAGCACAAATCATAGAATCTATGATTCTATGATGATTCTAGAACTACTCCATGTCCTGTGACTGAGAGTTCTCAGCACAAATCATAGAATCTATGATTCTATGATGATTCTAGAACTACTCCATGTCCTGTGACTGAGAGTTCTCAGCACAAATCATAGAATCTATGATTCTATGATGATTCTAGAACTACTCCATGTCCTGTGACTGAGAGTTCTCAGCACAAATCATAGAATCTATGATTCTATGATGATTCTAGAACTACTCCATGTCCTGTGACTGAGAGTTCTCAGCACAAATCATAGAATCTATGATTCTATGATGATTCTAGAACTACTCCATGTCCTGTGACTGAGAGTTCTCAGCACAAATCATAGAATCTATGATTCTATGATGATTCTAGAACTACTCCATGTCCTGTGACTGAGAGTTCTCAGCACAAATCATAGAATCTATGATTCTATGATGATTNATGATGATTCTAGAACTTCTCCATGTCCTGTGACTGAGGCTCTACAGCACAAAGATGGTTTGCAGTTTAATTTACTGATGTGTTATTCACCACTGTGGTGCTAGTTCAGGCAGTAACTATAATTCACCCTTTCACTCTTGACTCTTAGATAATCTCCTGTGTTTTTCTTTTTTTAATAGTAGTCAGTTTGTCTGTATTTTGGGTGTGTACAACCTTCTGGACAACTGCCTACTGTGGTTTTTTTTTTTTTTTTTAGTACTACTTCTTGGAATGAAATATTTAAAGTTGTTAAAAATGGTAACTCTGTTTCTGTCCTTCCTGAGCAGATGATTTATTCAACTTCATTATCTGCTGCATAGCAATAGTTTGTCACAAATTATTCCAAACCCAGACAAATGCTCCTTCCACCTTTATTTTAAAGACTTGAACCTAACTTTAAAGACACATAAATGTGATGTAAGGGAAGTGGTTTAGATAGAGTTGGAGAATGGTTGGACTTGATGATCTGAAAGATCCTTTCCAACCAAAGCAGTTCTATGATTCTATGGATATGTTCACCATTGCAGTCTGTAGACAACTGTACCTGAGCATTTCCTCTGTTTCTTGCTTTGTTAGTTCAAGAAAGATTTCTTTCTCAGATGCTGCCCCATGAGGATATCACAGAAGCATGAGAAGCCTTGTCCACATTGGGAAAGGAGCCTGTGGCTGACCGCAGATCTCAATAACAGATACAACAGAGCTATAAGCAAGGCCAAAGGGAGCCAAGATACACTCAGACTATTTCTGTAACCACAGTTCAAGTCAGTTCATAGCACTTTTTAATATAGGCTGCCCAGTATGCCAGCTGAGGTAATGACTCTGAAATGAGTAATCATGGAATAAAGCCACCCATTGCACTGAGCCATCGTCCCTATTACTGACATGCTTCTAAACATAGCTGGGCTAGAGTTAAATCACCTAGCAGTTACTGGCAGCTATACATCACAGCAGTCAAATCAACTCTGCAAAGTCACTAAGCAAGGAACTTTTCTAAAATGTAAGCAAAACTCTGTAATCCCTAAAGCTATTCCATGTGGTTTGCTGCCCATTTATTGCAAGGCTGCTGCCTAGATCTCTCCACTCAGCCTACCTTGCATGGCTTCCTAATACGAGCATGAAAGAGACAATGCATTCCCATGATTATGTTTTTCTTCCAGGCTCAATATCACAAACCAGCAGAAGAAAAAAAAAAAAAAGATCAAGGAACATCTTTCTCACTATTATTCTATCTAGGTCATGTAAATGAGAAATACTTTCTGACTGAAGTCTGCATAGGCATCAGAGCAAAGTAAGGCATCTGAGACAGAGAAAGGAGTCAGAGCTTTCACTATAGGATGCAGTGCTGTTGTCAAAGGCCTATATAAACTAATCTGGTAATTTCAGGCCATAATCACTGCTATCACCTTTGACAGCAAAGGCCTAGGGCTGAACAGACTGCTTGAAAGGTTTGGAGTCCCTCCTTCTTCCCAGCAATAGCACTGGTAGTTGTTCAGCTTTTGAGCACTGCCTGGTATCTCTGGGATTACTAATTAAACCATCACTCTCTGTATTCTCATGGTCACCCTGGGAAGCAGTTAAACGTTCTTGTGTATTTCATGGCCAGTGATAACTTTCCAATTAATGATTATGTTCAAACCTGGTACCATAGCTACTCTAATGCTTGGGGCAACCTCACAGTTCTGGCAGTTTTCATTTGCTCACAATTATTCTCATGTTCTCTGCTGAAGAAATGACTGCACCTTCTCAACTAAACCCTCTGCAAGCAGCTAAAAGAAAACTTTGACATTGCATTTGGTAGCTACCACGGGAAAAACAAGCATGCAGTTTCAGCTAAAGTAAGTAATGAATTCCCTGAAAAAAAACAGCATGCAAGCTTGTAACATTTATAATTTATATTATTAATGGAAATGGGAGTCAGATCTCAAAAGAGACGACTGCTGAACTCTGGGTTATCATTGAAGGGTTTTATCCTGTCATATTCACATGTCACAGAGCTGCTATTTTAGGGGGGCAAGTACTCTCTGAAAAGGCAGAATGTAGCTGAAACACCAGTTTTGATCAGTGAGGCTCCAAGGTGGGATCTGCCTGATGCTGCTTTTATGCAGTTTCTTCTTTGCATTTTGACCTTTGAGACTCTCATGTTTCAAAGATGGAGGAAGGAAACTGCCTTTGGCCAATTCACATCAGGCATGAAGCTTGTGCTATGAGGAACAAGCCTCCAGTTTACACTTGTGATAGGGATCAACAGACATTCCTATTTAATCATAAACTTTTGCCTTACTTAATGCTGAATTTACAGGCTGAAGGGCTGGGTTTTGGCTGTCCTTGCAAGTATTCAGAACAGCTGGAGAAGGCTTCCTGTGCTTTGAGTAGCCTACATAAGGGTAAGACCAGACCCAGCTCCCAACAAGTGTTAACAAGAAAGTGCTGCATGATCGATCATGAAACTACTGGAGAGAGTCCAGTGCAGGCTGCAAAAGTGCTGAGGGGACTGGAGGGGAACTTTCTGATGAGGAAAGGCTTAGAGACATGGGACTGTCTAGCCTGGAGAAGAGCAGACTAAGAAGGGATCTTCTCAGTCCTGACCAATAGCTAAAGGGCGGGGGTGAGGAAGATGGGGCTTGACTCTTTTTTGTGATGCCCAGAGACAGGACAAGGGGTAACAGGCACCATCTAGGACACAGGAGATTCCACTGAAATATGTGGAACGAGCTATTTGCTGTTCAAGGTCCTGGAGCACTAAAAGAGAGGATCCAGAGAGGCTGTGGAGTCTCCTCTGAAAACATTCTAAACCCACCTGGATGCAATCCTGTACAGCCTGCTCTGGGTGACTGCTTCAGCAGGGGGGTTGCACTAGAGGGTCCCTAGAGGTCCTTTCCAACCCCTCACCAAGTTGGGATTCCTTAAAAAAAAAAGCAAAGGAAAGCAAAACAAAGCAAAGCAAAGCAAAACACAGCAAACCAAACCAAACCAAAGCAAACTAAAGCAAAGCAAAGCAAAGCAAAGCAAAGCAAAGCAAAACAAAGCAAACCAAACCAAAGCAAAGCAAAGCAAAGCAAAGCAAAACAAAGCAAACCAACCAACCAACCAAGCAGACGAACAAAAGCCGACCAGGATCAGTCCTACTGCTTTTGAGGTAACTTCTAAAGCAGATTGGATACACTTTTCTGACACATGCACCTGCTGGTACCGGGAGGTATTTTTGCCCTGTGGAGGCACTAATCCTTATCCTTCCTTCTGCAAGCACCTTGAGCGGGACAGGGCTGTGAGGAGCAGCCAGAGGAGGACACCGGGTGCGCAGGCAGCCCGCAGAGCCGCGGCTGAGGGCGTTAGACATTCTGGAGTGCCATCTACCGGCACCGGGCTCAGCTCTGCCAGCCGGGCACCCGCCACGGCTGAGCCCGGAGCTGGGCAAAGCCAGCACCGCCTGCCCTGCTGCAGGCATCCAACCAGCTTCTGCTCCGGCGATTAAATCGTAGCGATGGGTGGAAGCCTGCCCCTGCGACCTCACCTGCCTCTACTCTCAGCAAGGCGAAGCTCATGAACATTTTGAACACTGCATGCAGGAAAATTTTGCCTTGTAAAACACGAAGCTGTTAAGCAGTTAATATTTATCTGATGCTGTTCATCATCATAACACTCTATAGTAGGGTTTTTTTTTCCATAAGAATCCACTGTTGTCTCTGCAGTTCAGTCACAGGTATTAACAGCCCAGTTTTACATGAAGTTTCATTAGAAATGCATCTTTTTCATGCTCCATTAGGTGATGTAGCTGTTTCATTAATGTGTTACTGATAATATATGGTATCTGACATTAATTTGGAATTTAAAACCCTTAACAAAATGTCTGGAAATTAAGGCTACTGTTGCAAAAATGCAAGAAATGCTTTTTTTTTTTTTTTTCAGGACCACAGAGAAACTGCTTCATAATAACTTGCTAAATATATTTCTTGACATTGCTTAGATAGTTTTGTGCAGTGGTTTTTACTTTGGGTATCTTAGTGGTCACAAAGTTCTAACGCCTCTTGAGATTGAATTGCTCTGTTTAGCCACAAAACATGAGGTAGTGCAAATCTCATCCTACTTTGCCATCATTTTTACCATAAAATCATAGAATCAGTCAGGGTTGGGAGGGACCACAAGGATCAGCCAGTCCCAACTCCCCTGCCATGGGCAGGGACACCCTACCCTAAACCAGGCTGGCCAGAGCCTCATCGAGCCTGCCCTTGAACACCTCCAGGGATGGGGCCTCAACCACCTCCCTGGGCAACGCCTGCCAGGCTCTCACCACTCTCATGCTGAAGAAGTTCCTTCTCACATCCAGTCTGAATCTCCCCACCTCCAGCTATGCTCCATTCCCCCCAGTCCTGTCCCTACCTGAAATCCTATCTTTTCTTTCTGTTTCCAGAAATTACCCTTTAGATTTGTTACAATTGCTTGCCATCAGTAGTGGTTTACATAGGATGGTTTCTCCAGCTCACATCTCTCTAGCAAAAACAACTATCACTTTCTGCACCCATATTCAGAGTTGTAATGTACCCCAATCAGATGAATGCCAATGTCTCAAATGATACAAAGAATTAACAGAAATAATGCAGCTCTTCTGTAACACAAAGCCCCTGGCTGAAGAGGACTGTCTGCTTTTAGTCTGCTTGCTAATATGGCCAACATGTTTGCAGTCCTCCCGACAGGGCAGGCTCAAACCTGTGAATCACTGTGACAATCTTCAAAGCATAGATACAGGAAGGAAGTACCTTGAAGAAGCACCTGTCAAATATGCCTCTACCTTGCAAAAGCAAAGGATGTTTTTATCCAGGGGCTTGTACTGCTGGAGCTAGTCACAGCTTCGTCCCCGCAGAAAGGCAGACTTCAGGAGGATGCAGATATTTGGGGAAGGCTTACATTTTAACTGCTGGAAACAGGGAGAAGTGGTAAAGCAAGGTGCCTCATCTGCATAACCTTTCCTTTGCCATCTTGGTAAACAGGGAGAAACTGCACAAAGACCCTTTGCTATCATTTCTCCACACAGAATTCCTCTGGGAACAGCTATAAAGTGTTGCTAAATTCAGAACTGACTGGAGAGTGTAACTAAATTAAGGAGAAACAGGAAAACATCTTGCAGCAGTTCTATTTGAGTTTCACATGCAATTTGTTACCTTCAAAGGGGATCCTGTTGCACCAGGCAGACAATTCTATGCAGTTCAGTGTTCCAAAACCTAGAGTTTATGGTTTCAGCAATCACAGGGACAGCATCAGAATTCCTGAAGGCAAAACTGGACAATCTCTTTGCAAGCTATGCTTCAACTTAACAGAACTCATCAGTCTGATGCCAAAACTGTGGATCAATGGCCTCTGTTATGTAGGTATTATCTAGAGCAGACTACAATGTCATACTCTTCTTTTTGGCCCTAAAAGTCTTTGCATTTATGAATTCTAAACTTTGAGCAGCTGTTAACCCTAGCTTCTTTCAAGAAAACAAAATATTAGGGTATTCATTGCTGCATGTTCAATTTCCTGTCAATATGACCTGATTTATTTGCATACAGTATAATTTAGATTTGTTTTCCCCCTTCTTCTAATAAATACATGGAAAATATTTATGTCAGGAAACCATCAGAAGTGTTCAGTCTACTTCTTTTGCAAGAATCATACAACCATGCCCAAGCAATAAACCATCTGCTTTTCACAGCACTGGGTAAACCATATTACTTTGGAAAAAAAAACCAAAACAGTAATAATGGGAAATCTGACAACAGTAATAAAACTTCCAAAGTCTTGATAGCAGATTCCCTTCTTTTTCATTACCTGCTTGCTGGAAGGTAGGCTCTGGAACAAAACTGCCCACTGATTTTCCTAACATGCCCAGGGAACTTGGGCTCTGTATGCTGTCTAGCATTTCTTGTTTGAAGAAAGCAGTTCACCAGCACTGCAAATGGGGCTTGTTCCACTGTGGAGGGAGGCTCAGTCTGGTGGTAGAGGAGAGAAGCTCCAGCCCAAGCATGAACAAGAGCACTGGGGTGCAATGTGGGCAGTGATACAGAGAGGCCTTCCACTGAGAAAGAAGATTTTATTGTTCTGTGCTTCATCATCTTCTCCATCATCCATTTGCCTTACAGAAACATTTGAACATGGGCTTAAATATTAGAAGAGTGATATTGCCTTGCAGAGGTATCTGGCCAGGTCACTCAGGATGTGCTGCCAAGGAGAAGATCAGGTTCATACAACTGTGACAATTCTTATTATGCCATCCTCGTTTTTCTGCATGATTTTTGGTCCAAGCTTGCCTTTCATGTTGCCAAGTGACTGGTGACAGGCAAAGCTTTTCTTGAAGGCATTCTCAAGATGGCTTTTTCTTTATCTGAGCATCTCTGCAAAGCCTTGCTATTATTAGGTCTTTCTAATGCCTTGGATAAAACCTCAGAGATTATGCTCCTACTTTACACTCCAATAGCCTCTTCATTCATGATGTTTAGTTAGACTAAATATTTGCTTGGAGGACTGGTTGTGCAGTGACTACAGAGATGTTCCCAGTGCGTGACCAGAGCCACAGTTTTTGTTGCCTTAATACTGTGACCAGAAAAGGAGATATAATAATCTGAAGGCCAGAAAACAAAGATTCATGTGGCTGCTGCTACCTGCCAGACCAGTCTGATAGCAAAACATTTGCTGCAGCCTTCACTATGTTTACTTTAGGGAGTTGAATAGGTGAATAGTTCTGTACTACCCTTGGTAAGCCTGAGAAGGACTGGTGGGTGAAACACGAGGCTTAAGTGCAGGGCTGGAAGGTTTTTCATCCTCTCTACAGAAATACACTGACACAAGTAAAACATTAATACATTAGAAGGATGCCGACCAAAAAGGTCTCTTCCCTTCAGCCTGTCTCCCTAAATTAACTTGCTTTGACATTTAAAGAGACCAAGAAGGTGATGGTGATACGTCCTGTCGTGTTCTCCACTACCTCCCAGAAGCATGCTCTTTGCTCTGAACCAGGAGCCTTTCCATTAGCAACCAGTTTTCCTCCTGTAATTCTCTTGTCAAGACTCTTCCTTTGCTCTTTCCGCTCCACACAGCTCTGTTCTCTCTTAATGGTAGCTTTATTTTTAAAGAGCTTGGGAAGCAAACAACATCATGTTTTCCTCCTCTCTTAGAAGTGCACTTGGACAACCTGAAACCATTTTAGACAGCAGTAACACATGCTCTGATCAAGCAGAGGTAGGTATAAACTAATTACCAAGAACTGAAAAGCTCTGTAGCTGTGTTTCAGGCTCAGCTTTCATTTCTCTCTAGCTCTCCTGTAGTCACTAACAGCATGAGCTCTGCTCCAGAATAAAGACCTGCCATCCAGAAACCTTGTTTATAGCAAGAGATGACAGAAACCCCCTGCCATCTGCAGCTCCTTCTCGCCTTCCTCATCCAACCCGTGGCATTTCCTCCCTTCTGCTGGCTGGCTGTGAGCGAAGGACAGTCTCAACAGTAGGTCCTTTAGCCAACAAAGACCATCCACAGCCCTGCCATTAGAATCTCAGAATGGTGTTTTGATCTTTCCCTGTTTCAGGGGTCTTCAACAGCCACAGCAACTCTTTAAACACTCAAATTTCTGATACTATGCAAAGTACGGAGGCGTTCCTTAAGACTCATGTCCTCCAAGTCCTTATAACAACTACTTCCTTTCCAGGTCTCCATGAGGAGTCTGACTTCTCCTTCACAGAATCCTCAGGGCCAGAGGAATGCACAGCTTTAGCTCTTCTCTTAGTGGGGCTCCTTTTGGCTAAGCTAATGTTTAGAAATGCTCCCTAATGGCTCCCAGTACCAAACTACTCCATCCCCCCAAACCAGCCAAGTCTCTTTGACAGAGATATGACCATGATCCAAACCTGCCCTTGGAGTCCTGCTGCATGTCCAGCAGCAATCCCCCATGTCACTGAGCTTTCCTTTTTTTTGTTCCACAAGCTTTTGCTATTTTCCCAGTCGATTTCAGCCCACCAGCTGCAGGACAAAGGTTTTCTCTGAAGAAAAACATCTCCTGTGGTTCGAGTTGTTGTGGGTTTATTTTTAAGTTCAGAGCAGCGGCAGCAGCAAATTTTGGCCACAAAACCTCTCGGTAGGTGGCTAGTACTGTGAGCCAGTGCTGGCAAAAGGTGAGGCAGACAAAAAAATCTGTTAAGAGCCTGACAGCTTGACCCTTATTTCACAGTTGCTGTAGACAAGTCCTTCTGCCTTCTGCCTGGAAGACCTCAATGATTTTAGTGCCTATTTGACTCTAATTTCAGACTGGATTCAGCTTCCACCCTTCATGCCTTCTTGGGTTTGCTTTTTATTAGTAGGGAGATTTAAATAAAGCATCATAAATTCAGCTCAAAACCTTGTCCCTGGGTTTAGCTGAAACCAGGACTCCTGTTGCTTGATTCAGCCTGCATTCCACCTTCTCACTCACTTTCAGCTCAATCCCAGTTTCCTCATTTCTTTGGGAAGGGTGATGTGAGTCCAGGGACAGTGCTGCAGCGTGCTGCTGGCTGGAGACATCACTGCTCACACCTGCAGCAACCAGCTCAAGTTTAAATAAAGATTTAAGCCATGCACTCCAGTATTATTTCCCTCATCATCAGAGTTCCTCCAAAGCTAACCTCATGATGCAAGCTACACATTTAACATTCCCTTAACTCTTAGGGGAAGGGGAGTAGCTGTGCAGCTACAGTTAATTAGAAAGAGTTATAAAAAATATTGATTTCATTCATCTCCCTGCAAACCCATTAATACCAGGTCTGGTTGTTACTTAGAAATCCATTTTGCATTCTAAACTAAAACACACCCTGTCACTTATGTTTAATGCTGCCTTCACATCCCGCTGGTGAAATGCCACAGTCCTGCTTTATACCTTGGAATAAATCTCTACACACCTATGGAATCATAGAATCAGTCAGGGTTGGAAGGGACCACAAGGATCAGCCAGTTCCAACCCCCCTGCCATGGGCTGGGACACCTCACACTAGATCAGGCTGCCCAGAGCCTCATCCAGCCTGGCCTTAAACACTTCCAGGGATGAGGCCTTAACCACCTCCCTGGGCAACCCCTTCCAGGCTCTCACCACTCTCATGCTGAAGAAGTTCCTCCTCACATTCAGTCTGAATCTCCCTACCTCCAGCTATGCTCCATTCCTCCTAGTCCTGTCACTACCTGATAGCCTAAAAAGTCCCTCCCCAGATTTTTTATAGGCCCCCTTTAGATACTGGAAGGCCACAACAAGGAATAAATGTCTACATTTCTACAACCACCTCTCCTTCTAAGCTCTTCCACCTTCTGTACTGCTCACCAGTTTTTCATATCACTGCTTTCTCACACTACTTCATCACCAAACTCAGCAGAAGATTTTTCACATTAATTGAACATTCTGCCCATACACACAGATATTTAGAATCTCCTAGGGGGAAAGCTGCTTTAGTGTTGTTGTTTGTTATTTTTTTGGTGATTTTTTTTCTTCACAGCACAATTCATTTTTGTATTTCTACTTATTCACACAAAACACCAGAATTAAAAATAGCTTGCACTGAAAACTTCCTTGAAAGCTCTTTCCCTTGAAATTTTAAATGATGTGATTTCACACCCAAACAAAAACTAAGTATCACTGTCAGCTACGAAGAAATGACAGGGGAAAAAAAAGATTACATTTGAAATATATTAATGTATTGCAAATAGTGATGGAATCTGGTTGCTTGTACAGCTTTCATGAACTTGCATCTGGGTCAGGCCAATCCCAGGCACAAATCCAGGCTGGGTGCAGAATAGGTGGAGGGTAGCTCTGAAGAATGAGACTTGGGGGTGTTGATTGATGAGAATCTCCCCGTGAGCCCACAGTCCCCTCAGACAGCACAGAGGTCCCTTCCAACATCCATGTCCTGAATTGCAGGACAGCCACAGGCTGGAGGCCATTAGCAGTTCTGAGTCAGCCAGGACAGCTGAACTGAGTTGGCTACAGTTGTATCCCAGACCACAAACATCACACTCAGTATAAAGGAGGAAATTTGCTGTGGAGAGGGAAGCCTCTTGCTAGTTTCTTTGCCTTAGGCCTTTCCTCACCTTGCTTCTCTTCCCTCTTCTGCCCTCGAGGGCTGCTTTCTTAGCTGTTGTGGCTGCTCTACCTTTGCTGAGTTAACTTTACATACCTTGTACTGACACTGCTATGAATTTGGGTGTTTCATTGCATCTATTTTCATTTTAGCTTCTGGGTCTTCTCTTTTCCTGATTTCCCCCCTCTCTGCTGAGGAGGAGTCACTGGCTCATAGAGGAAGTGCTTTAGCCCAGATACAGGCTCAGTGTAAGCACTCCACTGTGCTGGGATTCTGTGACAGGGCAAGCAGTGCAGTTATTTTTGCAGCTGCACTGTCTATCATATATGTATTTCATCCAAATGCTGTCCATAACCATGCTTCCAGCTCCCAAACTATTTAGCTCAGTGTTGTAAGCATGTGCTGTAAGACATGGGCAGAATGTGAGTGGCTATTGAGAACACTTTGAACAAGGAGAGTGAGGCAAAGAGCTTTGGATGGTTTGGTTTCAGACACTCACTGTAGGATGCAGTTTATGCCTTGAATAATCTGAAGGCCACTGAGTGCCCACCCAGCTGGTGCCTGTTTTTTTTCAGGCACACAATCTGACTTTGATCTAGTGCTTTGGCAGGATTTGTCATAGGAAAGATGTCAGAGAACTGCTGTATCCTTGTTAAATGACATCTACTAAAAATACCAAACCAAGTGCATTTTCCATTGGCTTACATTTTCCATGGACTTTCCATGCCACTCTTACTATGCCAGCAGAAGCAAGTGACACTGTTGTTGAGTAAGCCATGGGGTTCAAACCCTTCCATCCAAGAATAATTTCAAACTTTTCAACACACTTCAACAAGAATAGATTTTGGAAGTGCAAAAGGAGATTGCAAGTACTTGTGTGCAGAAGCAGGGTGGCCCTGGGATATCTTCCCTGAACTGAGGAGATCTTCTAGCAATGAGCAACAGTCCTGTCCTATTGTTAACAGAGAGAAGAATTTTGTCTTTTTATACTAAATCCTGATTTGCATTGTTAATTAGATGTGGATGGGTCACTGCATAGATTGTGACCCTCTTTGTTGAGATGGCATTTTCAAATTCATGGACCTATCACAAATCTATGGCTTTGGCAGTAAAATGTTCCCCAGGCAAAATATTTCTGCTGAGAATAAGCATTCCCCTTTGTACAATTTTACCTGTATCAGGCTAATAGCTCTGAAGCATCTTGATTTTATTCTCAGCTTCCATGCAGCCCTCTGCCAAGAAAGTGATGTAAAATCAGGGTGAGCTTTCATGGCTTCACCTTGGCTTACCCAGTGCCTGAGCTCAGTGAGTCAGAGTGGGCACTTCAGTAATCAAGAGAAAAGTGTTTTAACCACAGCACAAAGGTCAACATTTAAAGGGGCCTGCAGCTTACAGCTCTGGCAGGAAGAAGATTGACACTAGAAAGCACTACAGAATTAAATTTCCATTGTCTAGCAGTCAGGTCTTCACATTTTATGGACTCCTGCCAGTTGTAGTTAAAAGCCAACAACTATTGTTTCACTATTCCTTCCCAGTTAGTTGTGTCCTTTCTCTTTCAGACATTTCAACTGGATCATGTTCCCTAGCTGGCTTACAAAAATAATATCATTCAGTATTAAAAATTATCATAGTAACGTTAAATTTATGTCCATGAGGAATTTTGTTGCCTGGAGTAAAAATTCCTTTGGGCTCCTAACTTCCCATTTTCTTCCTACAGGCAGAAAAAATGATGGGCTGTGTCAATTGGACTATATTCATGAATTAATACTACTTAAGCAAAGCATAAGGGCCTGGTTTGACTTGGAAAGTGGTTATGCTAATTAGCTCAAATTTGCAAGAGTTCGACTCAATAGGAACAACTTGACATTTAGTTTGAAAGGTCTACATTTTCCTGTCGAGTTCAGGTAACAATATTGCTGGTAGGCTATTCCTTTTTACCCCCTTTCCCAAATGATGTCACAAAGACCAAACAATCATTTGCAAATGTTTACCTAAAAGAGATGACTTACACGAGGGTCTATCCAGGCAGCCGACACGGATCCCGATTAAGGTGGATCTCTGGCAAAAGCAAGTCACAGAAGTTGGGCTGTTTGCTTTGCTCGAATCCTCCCTGGCTTTAGATGCTTTCAAATCTGTTTCTAATCCTCACTGAAGGGCATAGCTAATTAACCTGGGAATGGTGCTGTGTTGCTGCTGTTGCCAGCAACGGTGACATACCTGCACAACATCCAACTCTCTGTAGATGTATCAAGTAGCTCAAGGAAAAATATGTTTGCAGTGTGGCACAGATCCACCTTCCTCCCCCCTCTTTTAAGACAGACAAAGGATATCTCTCTGACTGCAAGCACCAGAGAAGTGCTGTTTGCTGAGCTCTACCTACAACATGTGATTGATGACAACAGTTATGAATTTTATCTATTTCTGTGCTTTTTACTTCCAAAGCATGTCAGCTCTTTAAGACATCCATTGCCCTCTTTTCCCTTAGCAAACAAAGTGATATTTGGTGTCTCCTTTGTAGCCTGGCATTAACGGCTGTTAAAAAGCTGTGCTTTGAAGTGCTGCTTCCTCTCAAACGGCAAAAGTATGATACTGTGTTGACCACCACTTCACTCCCCAGTTTTTTTAATTCCCAGAGCTAGAAATTGATTAGTTAATGGAGCTTAAGCTCCATGGCCCGCAGCATGCTGCACCCTTTCATTAGCTGTGAATCCAAGATAAACAGAGTGATTTAGGTCTGCTAAGCAAATCCATCAGCTACATAGCATGACAGGTTGCTGCTGCATTTGCTTCTGGACTTTTATTTGAATAGACTGCTAGCAGCATGGGCTCCCCCCCCATATTACATCAAATAGCTCGGTTTAATCTCAGTATGATGTATTAAGGCACAGGGGAGGTAGCTGCTCCCTGGGGGCTAGGAGTAATGGGTGCTTCCCACGGGGTAGGGTCTCACAGGCAGGTCCAAGGTGCCCTGGGGAACAGTTTAGCAGGGTGCCCTGGGCTACAAGCTTGGGAGAAGAAAGATGTCAGGAAGGCAAGATGACAGTATGTGAGTCTGATCTTTCCAGATGCCACTGCACCTTCTCTGGTTCAGATTATTAGTTTAAATTATTCTTTTGAGTCATTCCGGGTGAGCTAAGACACAAATCAGCACTATCCATCTATCAAATAATCCAAGTTGTTGGGTGCCAAATTGCAAATACACATCTGTTTGGTTTTTCAGTTGGTAAGTTTTGAGGAAAGCAAGTGACGAGCAGCAGCAGATTGTAAGCAGTGGCGGTGCAGACTCGACTCTGCCTTAAAACTGTTGTTTGAACTTGCCCTGGAAGGGCAACAGCCCACAAACCACAAGCCTCAGCTGCATTAGAGAGACCTGCCCATATGTGTCATGGTGTGCCACTGCAGAGGAAGCAGTTAGCACATCATTCTCCACATTTTTCCACTCCTTTGTGCTAGTGTGGTTTTTGCAGCTTGGCATTTCTTCGGGAGAAGTCAGTTTTCAGAGCCAAACACATGGTAAATAAGATTCTCTTTAATGCAATGTTGCCCTGCTTTTATCCACTGCAGAGCAGAAGAGCACAGCTCATGCCACTGCTGACACTGACAAATCCCCGAAGGTAATGCTGCTTGGGTTTACTTGCAGTAGTTTCAAATAACTTCACATATGCCCATAAAATGTATCTGATAATAAAAGACATATTAATGAGATTATTGAAACACGAAGCCTTAACCAGGAGCTCATTTTAAAGCTTACCACTGCTCTTCTGGTCTTTAATTCTATTTGCTATATGGAAAAGATAAGGTGGAATGAAAAAGAGAGATGGAAAACTGTATCAGATGAAGCAAAAGGATTCCTAAGACAGAAGACTTTGGGGACAAAATTAGTCAAAATGTCTGAGTTTAAACTACACCACTATTTTATAATGAAATATATAAAATAGATCATGAAATACAGAGGGTTTGTTCTGTTGGAGTTCAAACTACACCACTATTTTATAATGAAATATATAAAATAGATCATGAAATACAGAGGGGTTTTTTTTCTGTTTGAGTTTAAACTACATCACCATTTTATAATGAAATATATAAAATATGTAATGAAATACAGAGTGGTTTTTCTGTTTGAGTTTAAACTACATCACTATTTTATAATGAAATATATAAAATATATCATGAAACACAGAGGGTTTTTTTTTTCTGTTGGAGTTTAAACGACACCACTATTTTATAATGAAATATATAAAATAGAGCATGAAATACAGACGGGTTTTTCTGTTTGAGTTCAAACTACACCACTGTTTTATAATGAAATATATAAAATAGATCATGAAATACAGAGGTTTTTTTTCCATTGGAAAATGCAGAGATCAGAATTAGTTATTGAGGCTGAAGAACGCTGATTAACATTAATTAAGGTTCCACAGCTGGAAATTCCCTGATCAGCAGGACACTGATAATGCCAAGAAACTCAAACTGCCACAGGTCATCTTTGGTGCCTTGCAACGTGCTAAACACAGAACTTCTATCACCTAAAGGACCACTTGAATTACAAATGAGCAGGCTGCTTCCTACGTGAGTTACTCCTGCTCTTCAGCACAACATCAATCGCCAGCCATTGTCAGGGACAGGATATTAGGCTAAAAAGGCTTTCCACACAGCCCAACACATTCCTCCTGTGTCCTTATCATGCTTCCTAAGGAGGCAATTCTATTTGTGCCCCAAAGGCTGCTCTGAGTGCACTGCCACAGCAGCACTGCCTCCTGATAACAAGCAGGGGTGGCAGCGGCGAGGCCTGCATCGGAAACGATTTGGCATCCCATCGTGAGTCGAAGGAGATAAAAGAGCATTTTCCAGATATGCTTGTTCAAGAAGAACCATCTATTAGGAAGCCACATGTACAAACTATATTGCCTGTAGATAGATGCAGTGATTTGGATAAGTATATAATTTTCCTCTCCTCTTAAAATATCTTCCCTTTAATGTTACATCGCTCTGTCTGATCTGGGTTGAGATTAAACAAGGTGAGATGTATGAAGGAGGTAAAACAGGCTGGAAACAATAATGGGGTCCTACCACAAGCTGGAGTTAAGGCAGCCCAGAAGGCAAATCGTATCCCAGGCTCCATCAAGAGGAGTGTGGCCAGCAGGTCAGGAGAGAAGATTCCCCTTGAGTCTGCTCTTGTGAGATCCCACCTTGAATACTGCACACAGCTTTGGTGTCCCTGTCATAAGAGGGGGAGCAAGTCCAGAAGAGGCCACAAACATGATCCAAGGGCTGGAGCAGCTCTGATATGAGGACAGGCTGAGGGATCTGGGGGTGTTCAGCCTGGAGAAGAGAAGACTGGGGGGACCTTAGAGCTGCCTACCAGCACCTGAAGGGATCCTGCAGGAAGGGACTTTTCCTAAGGATGTCTGGAGACAGGACAAGGGGGAATGGTTTGAAGCTGAGGGAAGAGCAGGGTTAGACTGGATCTCAGAAAGAAATTCTTCAGTATGAGGGTGCTGAGAGTCTGGAATAGGCTGCCCAGGGAGGTTGAGGCTGCCTCCTCCCTGGGGGTGTTCAAGGTCAGGTTGGATGAGGCCTCGAGCAACTGAATCTAGTTGAGAGGTGTCCCTGCCTGTGGTGGGAAGCTTGGAGTAGATGATCTCTGAGGTTACTTCCAATCTAAACCATTCTGTGATTCTATGAAATAATGATTAGTAGATGAGTGCCTGCAAAGCTTCAAACCCACTGTCTTCTCTCAGCAAATGAGTAATTTGCATTTAAGCATTCTTCTTACCCAAAATAAAATGACAGGGTTAGTATAGAGGAAAAATTCTTTGGCATCAAACCATCACTACTCCATTTTTACTGTTATCTCAAAGATAGAGAAGGAAGATTACTTTGTAAACATATTTCTTAATAAGATAATTTTCTAATGAGTGATAACAGCTCATGATAAGATTTGATCTTGCACAATCTTTTTTTGCAAAATGTAAGTGATGCTGTGGGATTGAACAAAGGAGAGTGTTTGATCTACAAAAGTCCAGGGCTTGCTCTCAAGGAGAAGTGTCAAGGGTTAGGGCTGGGCTGGCCAGCAGACAAGTGACAGATGTCTCTGTGAACACCTCTCCCTTCCCAAAGCAAAGGGAAAGAGAATAAGGGAGAGAATCTGATGGGCAGGAAAACAGAACTAAACCAGCTTGAATGGAAGTATTAATTACAAAAAAATGAAATAGATACAAATGGATATGGAACAATAGAACCCAAGAGCCTGGTGGCAATTATGCCACTGTCATCACTGATGCTGTGGCAGAAGTCCCAGACTGGACTTAGCAGCAGATGGGTACTGGGTTCAGGAGCCAGATTTGCTAAGTGGATTCAGGAACATATGCATTGGGATGGAAAGCAGAACAGACAGAGTCCTCCTTGAATGCCAGCCACTGAAGAAGAGGTTTGGTCCCAGTGATCCCTCAGCTTTACACCCCTCTTGATCTGCTGGACACGCTTCTTCTGATGCAGCCCAAGAACTGGACTTCTGGGCTGCAAATGCCCATTGCTGGCTCATGTCCAGCTTCTCATCCACCAGTACCCTCGAGTCCTTTTCCACAGGCCTGTTTTCTATCACATCATCCCCCAGCCTGCATTGACAATGGGTATAGTCCTGACCTTGCACTTGGCCTTGTTGAACCTCACTCATGAGGTTCACCTGGGCCCACTTCTCCAGCTTATCCAGATTTCCTCTGAATCCTTCAGATTTTCACCCTTCCTCTTCAACAAGAATGTGGATATATTGTGGAACATGAAATGCTTTGTACTGCTATTTTATTTGTATACTTCATCTCATGGCTTTTGCATTCATCTTTGCTTTTATGACTGTATCTAGTAGAATTGGGTCTACACTATATTCTGTCATTTGATTTCTTTCCCTTACTTTGGTTTGCTATGACTGGGGACAAAAGTTAGCTTGACTAAATCAAACAAGATAACAGAACAAAGGAGGAACACTCGAAGAAACTGGCAGATGATGGCTATTTACTTTATTACTGAGGACTCAGGACAACAGCTGTGCTTGTGCTATTTTTAGAGATAAAACCAAACACTTTTCAGTCTCTTTCAGGGCAGAGAAAGAGTGAGGAGCCAGTTACAAGAGGGATAGGCATGAGCTTTAGTGGACATGCAATCAAAGTGTGGGCCTATAGTTAGAGAAGAGAGGTATCCTTGCCCATGGTGGAGAGGTTGGTGTAGATGATCTCTAAGGTCCCTCCCAACCTAAGCCATTTTAGGATTCTATGAAAACAATGAAGAGTTCCCTCCTCAGCCCTTTGCTCCCTCTTGTCTTTACTGATTTTGTTTTCATTTTAAAAAGACTTTAACTTTTTTTCTTAGCACTCTCTCTGTGCTAGGAATGGGTGGAAAATAAACCTTCAATAATTACTTTCATCCTTTTTTTTTTTTGGTGTATAGTGTTTTTATATGTTCCTCAGGTTTATATTTTTACCAGCTTGCTATATGAAAAATTCTTAAAGGCAATAAAAGGAAACAGCATTCTTTATTTTCATAAAAATATCCCAAGAAATAAAAAAAAAAAGGAACAAATCCCTAAAATACATACCCAGCCAGGCTGTTTTGTCCCACAGGCACCAGCTGGGTTTTGCAATAGCAGCGTAAGGGACATACTCGCAGACTCAGTTTATGGGAGCTTTGTTTATGCACTGGGTGGGGATTAACAACTAATTTTAATTAATGTGGCAAAACCAAAGTCAAAGAAGATGGAAAAAACTGTAAATCTTGTAAGACCACTAATTCTGGCTGCGTTCTCAGGTGGAGAAAAGGCGCCGCACGGAATTTTCCACATTAACATTTTTCCCGAGGTTTACACGCCGTAATCCTCTCTCCATCACTATTTCACAAGGAATTTCCTGATTTAGCAGATCTCTAATTACACCCTTGGGCCCCTCAATCTTCCATGTGTCTTTACAATCTTCCTGTAAACCAGACAAATATCACTGTTGTCGTTTTGAGCGTTCGTCAAGCACAAAACCTGTGAAAGTGCAGGCAACAAAACCGAGGCCTTGGTTTCTGGAGCAGCTGAAACCTGGGCTAAGCCAATGGCATTTGGATGGGAACACATAAATGAGTAACAGGTCACTTGGATTCTGCAAGAAGAAATCGCGTCAAACTTGTCCAGCTTCCCTCCATGACAGAATAATGAGCCTCGTGGAGACATGAGGCAGTAAATGTTGTATGTCTTGACTTTAGGAAGGCTCTTGGCACGGGCAGACGCTGGCAGGCCTGTAGCAAAGCTGGGGAAACAACACCTCAGAACTGGCTGAGGGACTGCTCACTAAAAGGTTACTGCAGTTTTCTGACAAAATGAGAGGAGCAAGGAGGGGTTTGCTGTGGTCAATCTTGAGCCAGAAGTTTAATGAATCTCTTCTGAGGGTTTAAGTTATTGAAGATTCAGGATGAATGTTAGCAAAAATTCCCTAATGAGAAGACACTCAAGCACCAGACTAAGTGCAAGCTTTTCAGTATCAAATTCTCCCATCCATTTTCCCAAGCACGAGTTTGACATTGCTCTTTTTGGGGCCAGGGGGACAGATTCAATGACAAGATGAGGTCCCTTTTTGGCTGATGCTATAGAACTACAGGATTTAATGCCTTTCAGCAATGTAATAGGCAAACTACTCATTTGAGATCAGTAAAGCTTCACACCATATTGCAACACAAATTGCTGGTGAAAGTTCTTGTACTCCTTTCCACCCTGATTTCACCTCTGACTCTGTCAGGTCACCCTCAGGTGGGGCTTAGAGATTACATCCCTTAAGGCATTGCCAGAATAATGTCATATTGAAGCGAGCAAAGCTGTCCTAGGAGAAGTTTCTTTGTCCCACTGGGTTTTTAGTGCTCTCTAGAAGCAAAAGAAAGGCGACATGGGAACAGCAGCTGTTGCTCTACACTGTATGGACATTGCCTGGGGCTTACACACCAGCTCCTCTCTCTAGGACACTGCTGGGGCATCCTCAGGGAGACTTCTCTTAGCTGCACAATCTGGTAAAAACCTGAAAATGAGATGAAGTGCTGGAAGAGGGTCTGGGAATGGGGGAGCAGAAGAAATGTGGTTTTACAGCTGGGTTCCTGACTGTGGAACATGAAACAGAACTTTTGAGCCATTACTTATCCCATGTGGGAGCAACAGGACAGGGGCAGCCCATGTCTGCTGTTAAAGCAGGGTATAACCAGGCCCAGCACTCAGGATCCAGCTCACGTCTTCCTGACAAATGCTTTCTCTGCCACGTAGAACCAGCAGCCCTTACTGGGCTAAGTAACTAATAGTAAGCTGAACTAATTAGTTTAATGAGCTAACACAAAGTAGCTACATCAGAGAGTCTCACTTTGATGCTAATTCCCCCATGTAAGAAGTCCTTTTATGTCCTGGGCTACCGTTGAAGTCACTGGACCAATTTACCAGCCTCTGTTGATTTCAATCTGTTATTACTGAATGAGAAAGCATGTGGGGCTGGGCACAGGAGAAGTGTTTGTTTTGTTGCATTCCGCCAGAGGTTTTGCCTCAAGATCTGCCTCATGGAGAGGCAATACTAGGGAAGGAAGTAAACATTGTGAAGTCCTTTCTGGAGCTTGGAACTTTGCTACTGGAAACTGCAGCAGCTTTTTCAGCCTGTATGTCCACTTGACTCTTCTATACTGTAAAGCACTTGTGGGAGAGCACATCTCTTCTACTTTGTTCCTATCAGTAGCATGAATACATTTTTTCACATTTCCTTCATATTTCACCTTTATCTTTCACCTATTCTGCTTGCTGGATATCCACTTTTCTGCTTAAGTTCTTAGTCTTACCTTTCATGCTGAGGCAAACTTCCATGACCATGATCTCTAAATCTTTTACATGGCCACAAGACTGCATATTAGTTTCTTTTGTAGAATCAACTGGGTTGGAAGAGACCTCCAAGCTCACCCAGGCCAACCTAGCACCAAGCCCTAGCCAATCAACCAGACCATGGCACTAAGTGCCCCATCCACGCTTTGCTGGAACACCTCCAGGGATGGGCACTCCACCACCTCCCTGGGCAGCCCATTCCAATGCCAATCACTCTCTCTGGCAACAACTTCCTCCTAACATCCAGCCTAGACCTCCCCCAGCACAACTTGAGACTGTGTTCTCTCGTTCTGTTGCTGGTTGCCTGGGAGAAGAGCCCAACCCCACTTGGCTACAACCTCCCTTCAGGTAGTTGTAGTTCTTTGATAACTTCGATGCACAGCTCCGTCTCCTTTAAGAACAATTCTAAGACTTTTTGATATAAACTACAGAAAAAGCACACATGAGCTCATTGCTAGCCAGATAAGAGCTCTTGAAATATTACTTTCTATTATCCAACACTTAAAAAGAGTTTAATAAGCTGCACTTTATCAAAAACCACTGTATCTTTTTCAAAGGACTTTAGAGACTATCTCACTGGTTTTTTGTTTCCCAAGTCCCAGATAATGTGAGAAGAAAACTCACCATTTTTTTCCTGGAATCATTCCACAGTGAATTCCAAAATGATGTTTTCTGTAAAAGTGGTGCAGGGGGTTTTATGGCTCCTTTATTTAATTTTTACAAGGTAAGTGTGCAGCACACAGAGGAAGGGAGTTATGCCAAGGGGAAGAAGGAGCATTATACAAGAGTCAGGATTTAAAATACATGGGCTGTCCATAAGATTCTGTTATTAAATCCTGACGACTAAAACAATTCAAGGTTAAGCTCTGTTAATTGATTGATTGATTGATTGATCGGTTGACTTTCCAGATTGCTGAAGAAAACTGCAACACAATGAGGACAGAACATGAGCTACTACTCAACTATTAAAGGATGCTCTGGATGGGCATATATTATGTGTGGACTACAGAATCAGAGAATCATAGAATGGTTTAGACTGCAAAGGACCTCAAGGATCATCCAGTTCCACCCCCCTGCCATAGGCAGGGACACCTCCCACTAGCACAGGTCCCTCAAGGCCTCCTCCAACCTGGCCTTGAACACCTCCAGGGAGGGAGCAGCCACAACCTCCTTGGGCAACCTGTTCCAGTGCCTCACCACCCTCACTGTAAAGAACTTCTTCCTAAAAACAATTCTAAGAACAATCACATCTTGCTGACACCACAGAGGAAACTTTATATGGACAGAGTTAAACACAGCAGAAATCAATGTTAAAATGTTTAAGCTATATAAATAACTTCCTGTGGTTTTAAAATACACATCAACTGCTTTTCTCCTCCCTGCCTACAAATGACCAGTAGCAACTCTTCTATTTAAATCCTGCCTAAGTGTTTAGCAATAGTTCTGGTTGAAGTCATTGCACAGAATGAATCACCTGCTTTAATATTTTGACTTTGTGACTTACAGTGTAAACTATTCAGGACAGGGAGGAGGTGTGTTTCTATTGTAATTAATAGCACAGGGCCTCAAATGTGATCCAGACATCTTACTGCTCCTACAACCAGCCAATAAATAATGGCTTTACATGATTTCTATCACATAATTCATCACTCTGGATGAGCTGTATCAGGCTTTCCACTTGTTCCTTTTTGGACAGGAAACTGAACCCAAGGGAACCTGGTTGTGCTGTGGACTCTCATAACGCAGCATTGATATCAGGAGACTAGCAAATCTGTTGTTTCAGCAGAAATTGATAGCAAATTGGCAAAACAGCTGGCTCAGTAGAGCTTAGCAAGATGCAAGAATTTAAACAAGTGAGAATTTGAACCAGAACAGCAAGTTAGCTGGCTCAGCAGGGCTGATCAAGAAGCAAGGGATCTGGGTAAGCAAGAATTTGGATTAAAATAGCCAGATGTTGAGAACGTGTATCTCGGGCTTTGGGCAGAGGACAAACAATTCAAAGTTGCCAAAACACAAGTCGTGTCCAGAGGTCACCCATGACCAAGTATGGGAACACAGAGTTAGGGCACACTTCTCCAAAAACCACCAAGACCACCATAACAGAATCAGGAATCACAGAAATATCCCGGTTGGAAAAGCCCCTCAGAATCTCGAAGTCCAACCCACATCCCCACTCTGTAAGGTTCACCCTAAGCCATATCCCTAAGCACCACAAGCATGTGACTCTTAAACACATCCAGGATTGGTGATTCCATCTCTCTGGGCAGCCCATTCCAATGCCTGATCACTCTTGCTGGGAAAAAAATTTCCTAATGTCCAATCTAAATCTACCCAGTCACAGCTTGAGGCCATTCCCTCCTGTTCTATCACTATACCTGTGAGCAGAGCCCAGCAGCAGCCTCTCCACATCATCCTTTCAGGCAGCTGTAGACACCAATGAGGTCTGCCCTCAGTCCTGTTTTTTTCAATCAAAACAGCCCCACCTCCTTCACTTGCTCCTTCATAAGAGTTATTCTCCAGGCCCTTCACCAGCTTTGTTGCCCTCTTCTGCACTGGCTCCAGCACTTCCATATTCTTCTTGTAATGAGGTACCCAAAACTGAACACAATGCTCAAGGTGTGGCCTCATCAGAGCTGAGTCCAAGGGGACAATGCCCTCCCTACTCCTGCTGGCCACAGCATTTCTAATACGAGCCAGGATGCCATTGGCCTTCTTGGCTACCAAAAAAACTCCAAACAAACAAACAAACAAAACCTCCCAAAACCTAAGTATTTTTTTTACATACCACTACAACAGCCTTTAATGGACCAGAACAGGTTTCCTCTCCATCTCCTCTCTTCACTTCTTCTTCTGGGCATGGGCACAGTTGTACTTGCCCCTCACAATGGTCAGCTTGACCTTGGGCGGGTCCTGGGTATGGTCACCCTGCACCAGCACAACATGGTACTCTGGAAGGTTGTGACCCTCCCCAGGGTTGGAGCAAACCACCTCCTTCCCAGTGCTCAGCCTTATCCGGGCACATTTATGTTTGGCAGAGTTGGGTTTCTCAGAGAGAAAACGGAGCATGTGCTGAGATAATTAATTGGTAATTTAGACACCTATCAAGCTTCGTAAAGCAGGTGAGTGTTTCATGGAAATAGTTGAGTATGTACTTTTCTTGATTGTATAAAAACAGCCATTCTTTTGTATCTTGGTTCAGAGGAAAACCCTGCCATGCACCCAGCACTGCAATAAAGCGGTGTTAGATTTCCACACTAACGTTTGGTGTGGAAATCCTGATTTTTCGGTAACATTACGAGCGTGTGCAGTTCCTGTTCTTCTTGTGCAATCTCCAAGCCTGACTAAGACACAGCTGGTGTCTGGCCCTGTGCTGCCCATCTGCACAGAATGCCATTTCTTCCCAAATGTTATTCACCCTAACCAACACAAAGTCTGTTGCTTGACTTTGGGAGCATCCAAGTAGCTGAAATCCTGATCACTTTCAGATTTTACCAGACACACCTACTCATCTACCAGAAGCAGCAGAGTGAGGAGGCTGTAAGACACCGGCTGTAAATTTTATTTAGCTATTTTATTTCTCTGAAAAGGCTGATATTGCGTTACACACGCACCGTCAGCATTTCCACAGCACCCACTGCAACCTGCCCGAAGGCGGAGATGTCCGACGACGGCACGACCTCGGAGGCACCCCAGGCCCTCGGGCGGGCAGGTGAGCGGAAGGGCACCTCCGCTGGCGGCGGAGAGCTTCCACAGGCTGAGGGGCTGCTTCCGGCGCAGGGGAATAAGGGCGGGTGCTGTGAGGCAATTCAGGGGAAGCCGGGAGCGGCGAGGCCGCTGAAGGGCTGCCTACTCTCGCCCGCCCGGCGCTGTGGCGGCCCGGGACGTTATGGCAGATCCCGGCAGCGTGACGGGCCCGGGGCGCTGCGGAAGCCTGGAGCGATTCGCAGGCCCGGGGCGTCTGCGGCGGGCGTCCGATAGCCGCGCCTGTCGCTCCCCGGCGCGGCCCCTCGGCCCGGCACAGCTTGCAACGCGCGCGCCCCCCCGAGCGAGGGGCGGGGGCGAGCACTGTCCCGGCCGGCGCTGATCTCACGCTCCTATTGGCCGCTGTCTGCGCTGACGTCACGATCATGATGAGAATTAATGATCGGAGGCGCTGATTTCATTGTGTGACGCCGGGACCGACCCAGCCGAAACCGGCTGAATCCGGAGCCCA
>VWYK01068592.1:40450-84048 GCA_013399775.1 Semnornis frantzii
GGGTGGGCGGGCGCGACTGAGTCCCGGGGGGTGGTCGTGTCCCCCGCCCGGGAGGGGCGCGGCGGACGGGCTGGGAGGAGGGCGGCGGTGATGGCGATGATGATACCCTTGGGCCGGCGGGCCGGCGGTGGGGGAGGGCGACAGCGCGGGCTCGCGTTCGCGGAGCCACCCCGGNCGTGAGGAGCGCCCGGAGGGGCCGCGTGCTATGCCTTCGTTGCAGTGCGCCTGCGCGGCACGCTGCGGGCCGGGGGCCTGCGGTGCGGCTGAGCGCATGCGCGGGGCGGTCCCAGCGCTGCCGGCCGGGCTGCCGCGGTCGGTGGTTCGGCGTTCTTACCTTTGCTCACAGCTTTAGGCCCCTTGTTCCTTACTCATCACGTCAGTGCTGGGGCAGCACCTTGAGGGTGGTCTGGTGTAGACGAAGGCTTTGGGGGGACTGTTGAAGAGGAATAAGGATAGACCTTCCCGTAGCCTCATGGTGTGAGGCCTGCAAGGTCCACGCGGGGCAGGTGGTCACCTGCACGTGGGTGGGTAGTAGGCGGTCAGACTAGGGGGTTTGGCAGAACAATGTTTTCCCTGAGGACTTAAACCTCTTACAGGTCACACTGCTGCTGTATTGGTGCAAGGCATGGTGTCAGTTGAGCAGTGTGTCTTGTAGCTTTCAGCGTTTAGCCTTCGAACGTTTGGAAGGGAATAAGAAAAATGCACTGGTTGTACAGTCTGGGCTGATAGTGCCAGGGGAGGCTTCACTTCTGAAAGCACTTCCATTGCACATAGGCTTGCCCCACACTCTGAAAGAAGCCATCCCCAAACCTGCCTCCTTGTATTCCATTAGCCTAGCACTTCTCATGTTACAGGTAAGATCATCTGTAACCATCCAAAAGCAGTCCCGTATCTTCTAGAGTCAAAGCAGCTCAGCTCTTCAGAGTAAAACTGCATTTTAGTACTCCATTCCTCTTTTCTGACATAGGTCTTGGAAACTTTTAAGTGTTGCATTTAGAACAAGGCTAATCCAACTGAAGTCAGAAGTCATTTGCATGAATAAAGTGGGATGGGATGCAAAAACCTGCAGAGCTGTGGTCACAGACTATTATGTTATTAACTGAAGGCTGTCTAATTTGTCTAATAAAAAGCTGAATTTTATGGGTAGAACAGTAACACAACACTGCAGATGCCATACTTACTGGGGAGGGAAGTGATCGTGCTCTGAGTCATGGATATTTAAAAGTAGTTTAATAAGTATGGTGTGCTGCACTTAACAGCTGTGGAGTCACCCCAAGTGTGGCCTCTGTAGGAAAGAACCAGTAGGTAAAATTCAAGGTGATTAAACATTGCTTGATGTGTGCCCAGTATCACCACACATAGTATGTAAGTTGGGGGTTGGTTGGTTGATGATTTTCTTTCTGTTTGGGGCCTGCAGAATACTGTGAGCTTTTTGGCAGACATGGAAAGTGAATTGGGTGATTGCTGGTACAGCAGTGTCAGTACTATAGTCTCATTTATGTATGTAGTAGCTTTCTTACTCTGGTAGCAGTTTCCCCCCTAGATTTATATTGGCACTGAGTCTTGTTGTCTTGAACCATTGAAGATCTGTGGAGGAAAAGAAAAATAATACCTAGGCTGGGGAGTGTGCTCATTTTCCTTGTACCTGCTATGGATGGACAGACTAAACTAGTAGCAAGCTTTGGGGCTTTTATGAGATGACTTTTTTCTAGACAGGTGCTTGTTTGGTGCTGAGGTTAGAAAAGCCAAACCTCGTGGAAATTTCTTCTTCCCTTTTATCACTGTGTTAATCCCTGATGATTTTGAAGTGTTTCATACCCTGAAGTGTTTTACACATGGCTATTTTGTTGTGGTTTTTTACTCTTGAATGAATTATTTTTTTTCAAATCATAATTTCACATCCAAGACTAGTTTCTCTTTGGTCTTTGAAAAAAGAGTATCATTATTTTTTATTTCCTGTTTTTCAAATTAATTAGCATTAAGTAGTATTCTACAATGACTTAGCTCATAAGTAAGTTTACTTGTTTCAGCTGTCTTAATATTTAGGCTTTTGTATAGTAGCCTTAGTGTCAAATGTAGGCAGACTTTAGACCAAAGAATTTTAGGGTTTTTTCTTCAAGATTTTTTTTCCCCTCTTTCCAGATCTTAAAATCATCATTGAAGAAAAGTTCTGTAACTCTTTGAGTTTACTTTTTATTCTACCCAAGGGATATTAATACAGTAGTTTTCACATTTTCTTATTCTTTTTTTGTTGTACTCCTTGACACCCAGTTGTTTAGTGTCTAAAAATAAATCTCTGGGCTTCACCAAGTCTCCCTAGAGAACTTACTTCATTGTGGTTGCTGAATATAGTAAGTAGAGTGGAAGGAGTAGGCATTTGCAGTGAACTGTGTGGGGTAATTGTTACATTAAGTACCTTTTTCACAAAGTGGATGCAGTACTGCTTCAGAAGCAAACTCAGGTTTAGTTCTGTGCTCTCCTGTCTCCCCTTCTGCTTGCTCTTGCTATGGAAAGGGAGAAGAGGTGGATACTGTGGAAAAAGTTGCTCAAGCAGCAAGTCTAAAGTTCAGCTGTAAGGATAACCTTAATCTGATCCGACAAGGAGCCAATGTGACAGGTCGCAGTGTGTTAGTAGGATTGTCCTCTGTGAGGCTTCTGCTCAGCAGTGTTGGAGAAACCTTGGTTTTTCCAAGACTGCTGACTCTTGGAGTTCCTGTCTGCATTCTTATCACATTCCAGTCTTTGATCTCTCACATGTCCCCCATGCCTGACTTAGCACTTGGACTACATTTACGACTCTCAAATCACTGCATAGAGCAAAGAGATTCTTCTGTTGCTATGATTTTTTTCCCCTTTTAATTAGTATTCATTTTAGAAGGTAACATCTTTATACTGAGGGGTTTACAGGAGGTTGAGGAATGGGAGACCAAAGGGGAAAGCTGAGTGGTGTTAATTGGTTTAGGACACATAGCAGGGATGGAGAAAGTACTTAAAGGAAACCTGTTTTTTTCCCAATTCATTGTAGATTATTCTCTGCACTTTGACATAGACAGCAACATACTTGGCCAAGGCTGACTTTCTTTACTAGTAGAGCAGGCAGATGTTGAATCCTTAAAAATACTGCTGTGCCACAGCTTTCTCTGAAATAAAAACACAACTTGCATTCATGGAATTACAGTTTGCATTATGCTTTGCCTGGATTAAATTTCACAGAGTTTCTTTTCTGTAATGAACTCTCTTTTCAGTGCCAATGTATTGCTACCCAACTGGACACCTGGCTTCCCCAAAGCTCAAATGCATGTTTTCTAAGCTTGGCAAGTCAAGATCAAAGTGAAATTATGGTAAAAATCCATGTGGATTTCTAACTTGGGAGTCTGAGGCTCAAGAAAAGGTGAGAAGTCACGAAGGAACTGGAGTGCTTCATAGATACACAAATTGGAGAAAGGAGCTTATTTCCTTTGAAGTTACTGAGATTGTTTTCAATAACACTGATCCCATTCTGGGGGGCATGACCTGTTGATTCCCTTGGTACAGAACCACACAGAATGTTAGGGGTTGGAAGAGACCTTGAAAGATCATCAAGTTCAACCCCCCTGCCAGAGCAGGATCATCTAGAGTAGGTCACACAGGAACACATCTAGGCAGGTTTTGAATGTCTGCAGAGCAGGAGACTTCAGAACCTCTGGGCAAGCAGCTGCAGAACCCAAGCATACTCATAGTCAAAAAGTTTTTACTTCTGTTTCCATGGAACCTCCTCTGCTCCAGCTTTCACCCATTGCCCCTTGTCCTTTAATTGGACATCACTGAGCAGAGCTGGCTCCATCCTCCCAACACTGCCCTGCTCATCTTTATCAACATGAATGAGGGCAGCCCTCAGGCTCCTCTGCTCCAAACTCAAGGGCCCCAACTCCTTCAGCCTGTCCTCAGCAAGATGTTCCACTCCTTTCAGCATCCTTGTGGCTCTCTGCTGGATAATTTCAAGCAGTTCCCTGAGGCCCTTCTGGAACTGAGGGCCCAGAATTGGACACAGTATTCTGGATGTGGCCTCAGCAGGGCAGAGTAGAAGAGAAGAACCTCTCTGACCCACAGCCCTTGTAATACACCCTAGGGTATCACTGGCCTTGGCCACAAGAGCACCTTGCTGTCTTGTGGCCATCCTTCTGTCCACCAAGACCCCCAGGTCCCTTTCCACTATGCTGCTCTCCAGCAGGTCGGTCCCTCACCTGTATTGGTGCATGGAGTTTTTCTTTCCCAGATGCAAGACTCCACACTTGTCCTTGTATTTCATTCCATTTCTTCCTGCACAGCTCTCCTGCCTGTCCAGGTCTTGCTGAATGGCAGCACAGCCTGAGAGGTTGTCAGCCACACATCCCAGTTTGGTGTCAGCCTGGTTGTTGATGAATATGTGGAACAGTACTGATCCCAGTACCAACCCGTGAGGGACTCCACTAGATACAGCCTTTCAACTAGAGTCTGTCCCATTGACCACAACTCTCTGACTTCTTTCCTTCAACCAGTTCCCATCCACCTCACTACCTGATCATCCAGACCACACTTCCTCAGTTTAGCTGAGAGGATGCTGTGAGAGATGGTGCCAAATGATTTCCTGAGATCAAGATAAACCACATCCACTGCACTGCCATCTTCTACCCACCTGGTTTTGTCCTCATCAAAGGCTATCAGGTTGGTTAAACATGACTTCCCCTTGCGAAAGCCACATTGACTGCTCCCAATGACCTTCTTATCCTTGGTACACCTGGTGACAGCACTGAGGTTAGGTTGCTCCATCCCCTTTCCAAGGGGTGGAGGTAAGGCTGACCTGAATCCTTTATTTTTTACAAAACTAGTAATTTTTCTGTTCTCTGTTGAGGAAAGTAAACTCTAAAATTAAAGCTCTGGCCTAAAAGTATTTTACTCAAATTCTAGACATTAATATTTTCCTTTCTAGAGACCTTTTGAACTCTACTATCCATTACCATTACGTGGTATAATCATCTTGATTAATAATGTGAAAGGAGTTGAGTGTCTGCTCATACTTTTGAGCCCTTGACAGTTTTATTTGCTGTAACTTGGAAGCAGTTCTTGTACAAAAATTACTTTATATTGCTAGTCATCTCCTTTCCATACAGAATTTCCTAGACTGGTAACTAAAACTTAGTAGCTACAAAAGCTTCCCTCAACCTCTTTATTTTCCTGCAAGGTAATGGTAGAGTTTCTTAGTCTTTAGTTTGTTCTGCATTATTTTGAGACATATACTGTTAAGTATTAAAATAATTTGTGGCTGGTGATCTTTTTTGCTCTCCAAGACACAAAGTCAGGTGTAGATTGTTTTTAGCTTGTGCTTGTGGTCTCAGCTGGTGGCCTTCTGTCTGGGACAAACAGAGGCCCTATTCTGGAAGTCCTGTGATTGTAGGGCTCATTTTTTCTTGCATATAGCCAGGGATTGTATTCTTTTCCTGTGTAGACTTATATATATATATATATATATATATATAACTCGAGTGTGCTATTGAGGGGTCTGTTCTGTAGATGGTAACATTCAGTTGTTTGCCTTTTCCAAGCCCAGGGTATGGATTTTTCATGTGTAACAAAACCATGCCTGCTTCAGTGTGTTTCTTGAACTGCTCCTGAGGAGGCTGCCTGGTCCCTGGCCACCTCCTGCCTCTGTGGTGGTCTGGTGTAACCCTGTGTTGAGCCTGACACTCGTGGGGATGTGGTGAGAGGCCTGTGTGATGGCCTGCTGTGGGGCAATGCTGCTTCCACAAAGGCCACACCATGACCAGCATGGGCTTGAGGACTGTCTCGAAGGGGAAGCTGCCCCCAGCAGGGCACTTGGGTGCCCAGTGTCTGGACTTCCATGGGGTGGGGTGGCTGCCTCAGCATGGGCTATCTGGTCCCCACACAGCAGAACTCTCTAATTGGGAAACCCAGTGCTGAGCTGGCTTGGCAGGCAGAGTAGCTTGTAGCCTGGGAGGAGTGTGGGGCTCTTCATTTTGGGGAACTGCTGAAAAACTCAACGCAAAGCAAATTGGCAGGAACCTACATCCTGAGGTCCCATAGTAAGGATTGGCTTGTTCCCCTGTAAAGCAACCCATTAAGTGTTCTAAAAAAGCCTGGTTTATAGCTTCAGTATAACCTTCACAGCAGCTTGCACCTTTTTTAACATCAGGTTGTGATCTGGGGTTCCTTCCTTTGTGTCAGAGTACTGGCGTTGCAGTGGACTGGACCAGAACTGCCTAAATCCCCTCTCTGTGAATTCTTTTTCCCCAAGGTGGTCTTCAGTTCAGGTCCTTCATCCTTGTGACTTTGTAAGAGGGATGTGCCCGTGCTGACACAGCAGAAGTAGTAGCATGAGCAGCTACAACAGAGTGTAAGATTCATTGAAGTTGGAGATGCTGGAAATCTTGTTAGTGCCAAACAGTCACCTTTGTTTTATCTCAGATACTGTCTCTCCCTTAGGTAGGGGAGGGGAAACAGATCTGGAACTAGTGATGTTACTCTGTTTTGTCTCTTGCCTTTATTTTAAGGTAGAAAGTTGTTCTTTGAAACTAGAGGCTCTTGGACTTAACAACACAATGTGATGTTATTTACTTACGGCAGGCTGTGGGTGTTGTTGCAGACAGGCAGTTCAACTTCAGTCTGTCACAAAACAGTGCTGCCTGTAACAGGTGTTTGGGAAAAGTAAGTCAAAGTGTTGGTAAAGGACTCTGTAAAGAAAATGTGGCCACACTCGGTGCTCCCAGGAGCGTAAACGAGAAGCTGTGCGTTCTGCAAGTGTTACAGTTTTTATTCCAACTTTCAGAGTATCTTCTTTTATTTTTAGATGAATCTGCGTTCTGTATTTACTGTAGAACAACAAAGGATATTGCAGCGTTATTATGAAAATGGAATGACAAATCAAAGTAAAAATTGCTTTCAGCTCATATTACAGTGTGCACAAGAAACTAAACTGGACTTCAGTGTAGTCAGGGTAAGTACTGAGGCCTTCCAAATCTGTATGTTGAAGTTATACCCATTCATTTCTTTACATAAAACTCTCTCTAGAGGTCTGCAGTCTCTAACCTCGTACCTGTCTTAAATCAGACATCACTATGTGTGTCTGACATGTTCATTGTTATTCAGTCAGCCTGTTTGTGATTTGTTTTCACTGAAATGTCTTTGCATGGTTGCTGTATGTACTAAGGGCCTGGGTTACACAAAGAGTGATTTGTTTGTTTCTTTGTTTGGGGTGGCTTTTCGTTGTTGTTTGTCTTTTGTTGATGATGTTTTGGGTTTGTTTGGTTTCTCTTTATTAAACTGCAACTTAGCTTGCCCTGTAGAAACCTTGTGCAATGTATCAAAGAAAGGTCATGTTGTTAGGAAACTATTCTGAGGTTAAACAAATGTCTACAACCTGATGTATTTAGGGGGAATGATTGTGGAACTGTTTCTTTTGACACACTGTCACACTTGTATTTTATGTCACAATCATAAATACTGTGGTCCCTCATGGTTATTTACAGTGACTACATTCTTTTCTTATAAAAAAATGTCACTAGTGCTAACAGGAGCTTTTCCAAAGTCTATGAATTCCATGGGAAGGGAAATAATAATCCCTTTGTGAAACACTAGACAACAAAATGGCTGTTGTCTTAGAGCAGAAATAGAAATCGTGAGGCATTGGCTGAAAAAATAACAGCAGTGGAGCTACAAGAAGTTTCTGCAACACTGGACACTGAAGAGGTAGAAGTAAGACCAGTCTGTTTATAAGTGGTGTCTCAGTGATGTGTTGACAAAACAACCTCTCCTGCTCCCTAATTCTTACCTGGAATCCTCGCTTTCAGAATGCTCTGGAGATACTAAAACTTTCCAAGTTGGAGGTGATGGGAAGTTCTGAAAGTCAGCCAGAAGTTCAGGCTCCCTGTAACAGACAATTGTAACAGGAATCTGGATGCTGATAATGCAGTCAGGGCTTATATTTTCTATTTTTATTCTGATTGAAGGACCTACAGGAGGCAGCCAGTCTTGTCTACTTGCAGTCCTCCTTCACTCTGTCTTCATATTTCCCTTTCCCTCTCTGCTTTACTGCAGTAATGTATCATAGCCTAATTTTTTTCAATTTTCTTCCCCTATGTGCAATACTTAAACCTTATTCCTACTTACAAAGTGTAATGGAAAGAGACCCAGCATTTGTACTATTTTGGGGTCAATAGTACAAAACTACTATTTCTCTTCTTTGCACTCCTCCTTTCTGCTTCTCCTAATACCCCTCCTTTTCTCACTTGTTATTTTCCTATAAAACTCCTGGGAAGAGATTAGTACTTTTATTGCACATTGTCTAGCAACATGAGTCTTGGCTTGCAGCTGCACTGCATATACCACAGAATCCCAGCATGATGGAAGTTGGAAGGGAGCTCTGGAGATCACCTAGTCCAACCCCCCTGCTAAAGCAGGGTCACCCACAGCAGGTTTTCCAGGATCAAGATGTCCAGGCAGGTTTGAAATCTCTCCAGAAAAGGAGATTCCACTGTTTCTCTGGGCAGCCTGCTTCAGGGCTGCAGCACCTACACAGGAAAGAACTTTTTCCTCATGTTGAGGTGATACTTTCTGTGTTCCAGTTTGTGCCCATTGCTCCCTGTCCTGTTACTGGGCACCACTGGAAAGAGTCTGGCCTCATTCTTTTGACTTCTGCCTTTTAGCTGTTGATCAGCATTGAGAAGATCCTCTCTGTCTGCACTTTTCCAAGCTAAACAGCCTCAGGTCTCATAGCCTCTCGTCAGAGAGATGCTCCAGTCCTCTCAGCATCTTCGTAGCTGCCTTGGGACTCTCTCCAGTAGTTCCCTGTCTCTCTTGAACTAGGGAGCCAGGAACTGGACACTCAGGTGATTGGTAGTGCTAGTAAGTTATTTGCATTTCTTTTCAGAGAACCCTGAGGAAAAGCTTCAGATTTTAGTTATGTGCAGTTGGAAAAGTTGGGGATAAAACCTCTTTTCCCAGTCCAAAATGTACTGTATAGCTATTTAATTATAATTTCTGCTGGGTCAGTAAACTTTCAAGATAAAAATGACCAAAAAATAAATGTGATCTTCTAAATTAGTTCTGTGCAAGAAAGGAAACTAACAAGGTCTGTGCTCTAATGTCTGTGTTTAAACTTGCTTTGTAATGGAAAAATTTGATTGCTAGTAACTGAGTTTTTACTGTGTGCAACAAATCATGCCTCTGATTAGGCATTCTGTAAAACTGGACAACAAAAGTGGGTAGAATGGAAGGGAGACTTCATGTACTTCTGTGTGGCAGAAATGTATATTCTGCAGAACAATCTGTTTCCTTAGCAGGCACTGGTGTGCAAAAAGCTTTCCTCCTCTCTTATGATGAGTTGGAAGCCCAAGATAGGTATGCAGTGGAGTTTGTTATGGGAGGAGGGAGTTTATTGACTAAATGAACTGGTTTGGGTTACTGGATGTTGAGATCTTGGTTCAATTGGGTTTTAGATGTGCAGTAGATGATACCCAGGATGGTGCAGTGGTAGTTTCACTGTAGCTCTGTGTACCTAATGAGTATCCAGCATGTTCTGGTAACCAGCCTAAGCAGATGCAAAAGATTTTCTTCTTCTTTGGCACATGCATCTCCTTGCTTGTGCCACCATAGAATCATTCAGGTTGGAAGAGACCTTTTACATCATTGAGTCCAACCACGAATCCAGCACTGCCAGGTCACCACTAAACCATGTCCCTCAGCCCCACAACTATACAACTTTGAAACCCCTCCAGGGATGGCAGGGAGGGGTGGGAATGTACTCCACCAATGAGTACAGACACATTGGTGAAAGAATTGAGCAAGTCTTAACTCTCTGACCATGCAGATTGCCAGGGATAGTTAGGTGGTGCTTATGCTTCCAGTGTTGGCACTTCCACCAGATGAAATCTTTATTTTGAAATACTGAAGTTAATGTTTCCCCTTCATTCTTTCAGCTGTTTCTTGATGTGTTACTTGCAGGACAGACTTTCCTTTGTGGTGAGAGCAGCAGTGCACAGCTGCCTAGTGCACAGCTGCCTAGTGCACAGCTGCCTAGTGCACAGCTGCCTAGTGCACAGCTGCCTAGTGCACAGCTGCCTAGTGCACAGCTGCCTAGTGCACAGCTGCCTAGTGCACAGCTGCCTTAGAACCTGCATTTTACAAGTATTTTGTTCTCTGCTGTGTTATGCAGAACCACGAACTGATGTTGTCACTTTTGGAAATGTCCATAATAGCAAACTTCTGTTTGGATCTATTCCCAGTAGTCCTAATCTTGTTTGTCAGTGTCTTTCAAAAGCAGGTTTTGACACCAGTTAGAGAAGGACATTGTCTATAGGTCTAAATACTCCACCAAATCACTTTGTAGCTGTCTGAGACAAAGAATTCTTATTTTTCTTCATTTTGTCTAAATTCAGGAGTTGGCAGTTTCTGCTCAAAGCAGCTCTGAAGGTCCCAGTTATGTGGTTACAACTTTAACCATGTACCTCAGTGACGGGTCTGCATTCCAGGGTGCTAGAAACTTTGAGGGAATTCATCAGAGATGTATCAAGGACATACATCTTAAGGGTAACTTTGGAACAGGAGGCATGACATGAGTCTCAGAATTTTCAGAACCTGGGGCTTTGGAATTGCAGTTGGGGGTGTCTTGTCTGTTAGTGTATGAATCCCAAGTGTGAGAGCTGTGGAGTTCCACCCTGTATTGCTCAGATTGCTGTCTAATCAGTAAATGATTTACGTGTTTGTAAACTTTGGTCTCAACCTGTACACTCAACGTTTCATCAGATCTGCTTAAAAATGGAATTGTCTCATTTTTCTGCTTATTTAATGCTTTGTTTGTGTTTGTTTGCAGACCTGGGTTGGCAATAAACGAAGGAAGATGAGCAGCAAGAGTGCTGTCGAGTATGGAGGCACTCCCCCAGGTACTGTCCCTACCACTTCCTCGGTGCCTCCAGAAGCAGCAGTTAGAAACATGGTAAATATTGCTCGATCCCAAAGTCAGCAATCTTCTTGGACCTCTTCTAACAATGATGTCATAGTTACTGGTATTTACAGTCCTGCTAGCTCATCTGGCAGGCAAGGATCCACCAAACAGACAAACGCTTCGGTGGCAGAAATGCACAAAACCTCTATTCCACGGCTGCCAGGAAAAGGCGAGGCTGAGTTCCAGCAGCAGCACATCCCCATAGGACGCCAGGTACCGCACTGTAAGAACGCTTCCCTCTTGGTGGGGGAAAAGACAATTATTTTATCGAGGCAAACGAGCGTGCTGAATTCTGCAAACTCCATCTACAGTCACACTAAAAAAAGCTATGGTGGCTCGTCAGTCCAGACTGCAGAGTTGGTCTTACCTCAGAAACCCATGATATGCCACAGGCCCTGCAAAGCTGAACCCATGACGTGTCAAAGGCTACAAAAAGCAGATCACGCATCTCTCTCGTCACACGTGCCCCCTGGGCAAAGGGCTAACCCCAGGGACCCCTCTTGTAGCACACAAAACCTGGAAATCCGGGAAGTGTTTTCTCTGGCGGTTACAGATCAACCTCAAAGAGTGGTGGGAGGCAGTGCAGCGCAGAAGCACTGCTCGGTGGAGGGTAGCTGCCTGTCCATCGCGATGGAAACGGGCGACGTGGACGACGAATACGCCAGAGAAGAAGAGCTGGCATCCATGGGAGCACAAATACAAAGCTATTCAAGATACTGTGAAAACAGCAGTTTTGTTCGAGTGGAGAACCAAAGTGCAGCCTTGTCTGGGCCAGGAAGAAATGTGAGCTGTAGCTCACAGCTGGTGAATGCCAGGGACATGCCTGACAATATTCTGTATCATAACAGAGACTACCACTTGCCTGCACGGACCTCATTGCATACAACATCCAGTACGCTGTATAGCACTGCTAATCCCTCAAGAAGTACCTTTTCTCCTCATTTTACATCTTCAAGTCAACTGAGGCTGTCACAAAACCAAAATAACTACCAGGTAATGGATCACTTCACTTTCATCCCTTGAAGATAAGTTTGTAGACAACCACCGTTTGCTCTGAAAGTTGGTAGCTAGGTTCACCTTTCTGCAGGCTGTGCTCCATTTACACCTTGCAGTAGAGAGAATTCCTGCTTAAACAAAGTTTGGTTAGGGCTAAAGTATGGTAGCACTCTTATCTGTGTAGCTGAGCCCATGGCTGCAATGGGTAGCAGTCTATTAAGGATCAGTGTGCTTTTCATAAATAGAATAGATGAATTTTGGCCTCCTTGACAATTGATGCATGCTCGAGTCTGTGCTGTCCTGACATGGCTCATCAGTGCAAGTCACAGTGGGTGCCCTTCGTTGTTCCTTTTTAGACATACTTCACATCTGGCACAGGGCAGAACGTGGGATCATTTGTGAGCTGTACAATTCCTCACCCCTGTTTATGTCAGCTGGGATTAGCTCCTCCAGCAGCACTGCTTGTGCCCTCTGTGCAGTTAGCAATCTATTCTCTGTTAGGGATTAGGAGGTTGTTCAGATGGTGGGAGACACTAAGTGAGCAAATGCTCTTCCTCTCCCACAGTGTCTAATTGAAATAGCAGTTTTCCATTCAATCCCCTTACTTCCTCATCCTGTAACAGAGTCCCTTCAGTAATCCTGAGAAGGGAAAATTAAGTGCAGGTAACTGAAGAATGAGAAGATGTTCAGAGGAATCTGCAGCACTGCCACAGCTAGGGTTTCTTTATTTTTGGTTATGACTAGCTGAGAGAGTTGTGCAGGAAACATCCAAAGTGCTTCTTCCCATGGATTTTTGTGCTGTCTGGTACGACCTAGTCTAGAGACACTGAGATAAAAGTCTGAAGACTGACAGGATGTGATAGCATGTTTTTGCCTCTTACTACCTTTAATTTATGCTGAAAGTAAACCCTGTAAACAGCAGCCCACCCTGCCTTCTGCATTGCTCACTACTAGAGGGAGCAACACTTTGTGAAGCTTCCTTTTTCACTTTTTTCTTCTGACTTGTTCCTTTTCCTTGAGGATTTGAAAGCTTTTGAGGCCAAGTAAGTACCACTTTTCAGCAGAATTACTGCTTTTCTTGGGAAACCCGAGGCTTGAGGAGCAAATAAACTCTGGAGTAGATTCTGTGCAGTAGAAAAGGTCATAAATAAGAACTGCATCTAAGATGAGCATTTAAGATAAGCTGCTCCTTCCCTTTTTCCTTTCTCTTGGAGTGTCTGTCAATATTTTCTTTAGCTGAGTTTTAAAATTCATTAAATGCTGTTTACTTTGGACATCCCAGTTTTGTAGAAGAAAAGCTGTTAAGTGTGCTCATTTGTTTAATAAAGGGCTAGTAAAGCCCAAGAGTTCATATGATACTGGAAACATTTCTTAAGTTTCATGGAGTAAAATATATTACTGTTGTTTTGGGATCTCGCTCTTGGGAAAAAACATCAGGCAGATGAATTTTTCACTACTTTTTGAGGTTTGAAATCTGAAATAATTTCAAATTAGGATTTTTGAGGATAGGAGCAGAGTCTTTTTAGACAGCTAGTAGACTTTATGTAGTCCCTGTAGTTGTCCCTGTGGCCTGATACGGATCAAA
Organism: Semnornis frantzii; assembly: GCA_013399775.1. Classification (NCBI taxonomy): domain Eukaryota; kingdom Metazoa; phylum Chordata; class Aves; order Piciformes; family Ramphastidae; genus Semnornis; species Semnornis frantzii. Next base: position 54,007 of record VWYK01068592.1, read on the forward strand.
ACAAGGACATCTCTGTAACTTTTGTTTTAACATGCCTGTTTTTCTCACGAAAGAGGAATTCATCTGTACCCTCTTTGTCTTCCATGCCAGTCCCTCAGATGCCTTGGTTTTTGGACTGAGGGAGCTCCTGTTTCCTGTGGTATCCCCTTCCACACTTCTAAACCTTGGAAAAAACAGATGGTTTGCTATTAATTCACTTGTTGCTTACAGCATCCATGCTGAGATGGCACTCCAGTGTTAGATAATTTATAAGGGAGGGTGAAAGCCACAAGGTCAGGGTGCTGTGGCATCGTGGCTCTGGGGAGGCTGCAGAGGAAGTGTCCTACAGCCTGGCCACACACTTTAGGACCTTGAAGAAACGACAGTGCTGATTGCTCTAGATCACTGCCTTCCTTGCTAAGAGTTTTTAGCACTTCCCAGAAAAATGCAAAAGTAAGTTCTGTTCCTTTTAAGAGGTGTTAGAGTAGGAAACTGACACTTCCAACATTCACTTACCACATTGACAAGAAAATGTTACCTACTGCCAGCAAAGTCTTGTGTACCCTGCCAGGCTGATAATGTAGTTTTGGTTTAATCATCAGTTGTGTATTAGTTTAACCCCCTCCTCCAAACCCTCACCTTTTAAAATTCATCCATGGGACTGCTATTTCATGTAAACACTCCCCTTATAACTTAAGAATATTTATATATTAAGCTTCCAGAGACCTGGGTTTTGTAACTGGTGCTGTCTGAATCCTTTTTGGACTTGCAGAGGGTGACACTCTTGCATGTAGTCAGTCTCTGTTAATTTTATTGCTTGTGTTTAGCTAATTTATTCATCAGCACAGGAATTAAAACCCTTAAACTTGGGGAAATCTTCCTAAATTTAAAAATAAATTAAACCTGAGCTACATGATTATTGGAGTAGTTAAACATCCAAGCAGATGCTTCTTCAAAGCCAGGACTGTGTGATTTGTGTTTTGATGAAGTAATTACTGTGGTACATTGGTGGGGTATCTAATTAGCAATTAGTTATAGCTTCCTTACTGGTTCAATTAATCAAATTCATGTTAGTGTAACTTAAGAGTAAATTGAATCAAGTGATCAATTTTAATGCCTGAGCAGTTTCAGTAAACAAATTGTTCAACCTACTTCTCTTAGTTTGGCTTTGAGCATATTGAACTGGAGAGGCTACTCATGCTGCTTCTCGAGGCTGTGCCGGGATTTAGGGAGGATCTCCTCCCCACAACCCTAAGGTTATGAAAAGCCTGTTGAAAGTATGTGTATTTTTAATGACTTTGTTATACACACTGAAGCACAGTTAACTACTTTAGCCCTGTCTTCAAGGGAAAATCCTAAGCCTTGCAGCCAGCACATCAGAGTAGGGTGTAGATAAATCTATCATATGTATTTGTTTATATTGAAGATTTACTTTAAGGATGATACTTTATGTAAATTAGCAATGAGTTTGCTTTGTTTGAGGAAAGGGAACTGCTTTTATTTATTTGTAGATGTGCCAAAGTGGTTTCTTTATTTCCCTAGAGACTTCTGAAGGCAAGAGCATGACTTTTCTTGCCAACTCTGGGCAGCACAGCTTTTTGCTAGGGCCAGAAACAGTCTTCTGCAAAGAGACTAGAGCAAAGTGTTTCCTGACACTCAGTCTTGTAACAGAAGCAGAGTAAACCTTTTGTCACTGGAGTTCCTCTGTTTCATTTCTGGGATGAAACACTTGAGCTGCATGAGCAGGGAGCACCTGTGGGGCTCTGAGGACAGCAGCTGTGAGCATACTCAAGTACATCCTGAAGTAATGCAGAGACACAGCAACCAGAACTGGGCTGGGCCTCAGCTCTTGGTTTGTGCAAGTGCCCTGACATTGGGATAATAAATCTACAGGTGAATTGAGAAGAGATTTTGTAGGGACCTCAGGTAGTGTAAGCACTTTAATGGTGCAGCACTGGCACAGTTGTTTCAGTACCTTTGAACTTTCTCTAGCATCTGCCAGAGTTGCTGTTTCTGGGACAGAGCATCTTTCTGGGACAAGCATTTCAGCTTGTCACTTCTGCAGCTCATGGTAGCTGTCCCACTTGGCCTTGGACTGGGGTTACACCTCTGGATGCAGGATACAAGCCCATCTCACTCAAAAAATAAACCCAGATGAAAATGCCCCAGCCCTTGTGCTTCAATTATAGAGCCAGGTTAGAACACCCCAAGTGTGTCTTTTCACCTAGTTATATTGTGAGAAAGCTGACTGTGTTTGGCATCATAGCTAGCAGAACTTGTCTGTTTGGCTGTCAGGTAACTGTTAGTGCTCTACCAGAGCATTTTCACTTAGAAAAGAACATTTTTTTCCTGTATCCTGACATTATATTTGTGAATAGAAGCCATCTGGGTGGATACCAAGGACACGTTTCCAGTGGGTTCTGTGGTGCAAAGCTGCTGTGTGGGATACAGAATTGTGATGGAACTTGTTTGTACAGATTTTCTTAAGTGTCTGCATGCAACTAAGGAATCAATATTGTAGACACAAAAGCTGATGGAGGCTTGTCCCAAGCAAGGGAGTGTTTTCATTTCTAGACTCCCTCAGCCCCTACTGTCATGAGAAAGTGTCTGACCTTGGGTAACCTCCAAGCACTTTGAGCTAAAAATTTCTATTCTGTAAGTATTTTATGTGTTGTACAGTAGGGACTGTACCAGGTATTCTATATTTGGTTGTGCTCTTGCTGAAGATTCATTAACAGAGCACTTCACAAATACAGAAACTCTCAGTGAAGGTTGATACAGTCTGCAGAAGTGTGCAGATTTTTCTTTCTCACCTCTGTGGTGTCTGTAATGGCATCAGATTGATTAATCTCAAGAGCTATGCTTAGTCTCTCAAACATTACTTGTCTGCAGCAGAGGATGAGCATGGAAGCCTAAATAAAACCTAAAATATTTCAGGCTATGACACTCTGCAAGTGCCCAGGGAAAAGAGTCTTAAGATCATTAGTTAATGAAGTCTGACCTCTAGGAGTGATGAAGAAGCAGTGGGAATCAAGGCAGCTAACCTTTGCCTTCATACCCCTTCCCCTTTCTTCTCCAACCTGCTGCCTCAGGTGTTTCTGCTGCCATGCAAATCCTCAACATCTGACACTCAGTTGTGAACACTGTAGTATTTTTTTGTGAAAGATTAAGTATTTGAAAAATACCTCCTGGGGGTTCTGTCAAGCACTGGCCCTTGTCTTAACTCCAGTCTGTTTCATCTTACCAGTTTGGTGACAGACTGGAAATGAAAAGCTGTGGTCTGAAATGCAACTTCTGAGATAGCAAAAGAGAAACACCCAAGCTGCCATCATGCTATCTTGCCCTTGTCCCCAAAAAGATGGTGTGCTGTTTTAGGTCTCAAAACAGTGAGGCTAAGTGTGGCTTTGTTTGCTTTTGTATCTTCACCTGTTTTAAAGACATTCTTAGCAGAATCAAATGCACAGTATTAAAGTCTTGTGAAAGCTGCTCAATATCAGCTATCATAGCATCCTAAGCTGCTGTTGTTTTGTTCTGTCTCCTCCTTTCCCTCTACAGATTTCAGGAAACCTTACTGTGCCTTGGATTACAGGTTGTTCCAGAAAGAGAGCAGTAAGTATATTTCCATTTACATGTCTAATGCATCAGTTGAAGGAATGAAGTGTATAAAAATGCCTTTTTGTAAATGTCAGTTCTATTCACTTCCTGTGCATTATTTTTTTCCCCTCTATACTTTGGCTAATACAAACATTTCATTTAACAAAATCAATGTAGGTCTGTAAAAGCAGGTCAGGGTTGAAATCCTTTGTCAAGTCAAATGATGCCCAGGTATATGAATTGTGCTGTCAGCTGAAATGTAACTCATGAACTCGTAAGGGCTGAGAGGTTAGAGCTCAGAATGTGGGCTTTATGTTGAAAATGAAATGGTTGGTAGTTGAGGCAACTGCATGCTTAAGAGAGTAATTACCTCTGCAGCTGCTCCACACATGCACAAATTTATGCTCTCTCTAGTAACTATACCAAGTCTAAATTTATCCACACATAAGTAACTTCTCATTAAGCAGAATCAGCCAGGTTGGTGTCCTTAATTCACAAGCCACTCTGTAACGCAAACAGCTTTTGTCAGGAGGATGTATCCTCTGTCCAGCTCCTGTTTGATTACTGTTCAGTGTTGGTCTGTTAGCTTCTTTTTGAGGAGCTGCTCAGTTCTGCTTGCTTAGCATGAATCTGCAGGCTGTGTGCTACAGCCAAGCTTTCAAGAAGCTGTTACATTTTAGGCCAGCTCTGTCAGAAGCAGTATCTAAGGAGATGGCCATCAGCATAACCAAACGTAGCCCATCATTCCCCACCCCCAGACCACTGAGCTGTCAGTGTCATGCAGTGTTGCTGTGGCAATGATGTCAGGTAATGAAAGAACCTCCCCTTGCCTTCTCCCTGCTGCACTCAGGGATTTTTTTTTTTTCTCATCATTATTTTCAGTTCTGTTCACTCCTCAAAGGGTGAGAGTTTGGCAGTGTTTCCTGTGTAAGCAGGAGTCTTAAGGATCACCACATTCATTGTGTTTCCTCTCAGACTCTTGCTTGGTCTCAGCTGTAGCACAGTTCCACTTTCTTCAGCCTTTGTTAGCATCCCTTATTCCTGTTTATAGAGAGAGCACTTTATAAGAACATCTTCCAGAAAAAAACACATTTTTTTTAATACAAATACTTTTCTTGCTCATTCCATTATTTTTATGTTTTGGGTTTTTTTTAAAGTTTTCTCTCCTAGTTCTCTCAGACTTGTTTTAATGTAACCCTTTTCTGAAAAGCACCTTCCCTCTGTCACTTAGATGACCTTCTTAAAACACCAGACAGCTGGTGAGTGTCCTAGAGTACAGTTTCACTGAGCAGGTTTCACAGCACATCACTGTTGAAAGGGAGAGGTTTCCTCTCCTCTCCCTGCTGGTGCACTGCCACCCCATCCATAGCACTGGTGCCAGTATCTAATTCCAAGGTAACCCAGGTCAAGTGTCTGACCTGTCAGACACATTCTTCTGCTGAGTTTTTCTTCAGTGAGCCTCAGGAGCCTGTGGCTGGGAGCATTGAAGGGAGCTGACAGGATGCTTCCCCCTGCTTCCCAGCTCTGGGTAGGTTGTTGAGACATGGTGGTGGTTCTTCTCCATAGCTGACAAAAGTTGGAGCAGCAATTTCTGCAATGACTTCAAAGCCTTCAAGGATGTGGAAGTGCCTGTTTATTAAGGATGGTTATTAGGAAATTCTTTTTCCTTTCTCTTTTTTCAATCACTAAACTGAACTCTGTTGGTTAGTAGGGTCCAGTTTGACAGCATCTTTCAGATCTGTGAATGCATTTTCTTCAGTTTGAATGCTTGATTAGCTATCTTCAGGAGACAAGTTCAGAGTTGGCACTCTAAAACTGCTCTGATACACACAGGTGTAAGACAGCAGAAAGAGAAAAACATCCTACTTCCTAGGAAACTTTGTGTTCAGATGTGAATTTCCTTTGAAGACAGAGCAGGAGGGAACAGAAATAGTGTGGATGGAGTTGTAGAAGTGTGATTGTGGCAATTACTGCCATTCACACAGCAAAAAGGCTGATCTGTATTTTGTTGAAAATCATCTCTTAGAGGCTCTGAATTTTTAATCTTTGCCTTGATGTTTTGTTTTTTCCTTGCCCTGTCCTTCAACTGCAGTAAGAAAGGAACAGGAGCTGTGCAGTTGTGCACAAAGTCTTTCTAGTCTGCTCAGCTATGCTGTGAAGTGACATCATCCTGTCTGTTAATGAATGTTAGGCCAGAAATACCACCCTCAGCTACCCATGAGAATGCCTTTGGAAACGACCAGGTTCTGTGTTCTGTCATGGTGCATGTGCAGTGCACTGACCTTTGGTTTTCAGAGTGGTGCAAGGATATCAGGGATTCAAAAATTGCAGTGAAAATACTGGATACAGAGAATTAAAAGGAGGGAGATATTTCACTTTTGTCCTTGCATTTAAGTCTTAAGGGTACTGACTGTGCTCAAGTGTCATAAAATCAGAGTCATTTGAGCTGAAGACCTTTTAAGTCCAACCCACTGATGTCTTAGCAGTCAGTGTTCATTTCTCATGTCGATGCTGACTCCAGGATGATCTTTAATGTCCTTTCCTACCTAAAGCTTTCTATGAATCCTATAGGATGGACTTTCTAGTTAAATATGAGGAAGGCATTAATAGATTGAGTGAGTATCATGATACTTACTGTTTAAAAATCTTTTAATTTGAGGCTGAATATTCACTAACAAACTAGTTTGACATCTTGAGAAGAGGGGTGAGTTGGAGGAGTGGTTGGAAATCATAGAGTGAGATAACTGAAGTTTAGAGTGTAATATTTTGGCTAGACTATTCTGTTGCACTGATCTCACTTTTATTTTTCCCTTTTTTTTCCTCCTTCTTAGCTGTGTTTTGTTTAGAAACACATATTAGGAGAACATATGCAATCTTGGCTGAGTGTTGAAGCAGTTACAGCTCTTTTCAAGCTGTGCTACTATGAAATATTTATTAGTTCTGCTTCCATCAGGGCAAACTTCAAGCTTCAGCCAGTAGGAAAAGATGCAAAATACCTCTCTTCCAGAAATCTAACAGTTTGTGCACTCATAGTGTGTTTGCAGTAATAGTTTAAGTGTGTCTTCAGCTGCCCTTTGGCTTGCAGTCCATTCCCAAACACCTTTTTGCCTGTAGGCTGTGGAGCTTGCTGCTGTATGGTCAAAGCAAATGACCAGGAGAGAGCTGCTGCTAGCAGCCAAGGCTGGTAAGAGCAGCTCTCTCCTGGTCATTTGCTTTGCATGTGGTCTTCAGGCACATTTCTTCTTCTAATGAAGGTTGAAGTTACCTTGTGCTGGGTACTTACTTCCTCTTATGATGTGAGGGAACTGTAAGGATGCATGGGAAGGCAGCGTCTGTGTACCAGCTCCTTGGTAGTTGTGGCCACCAAGCTACCTTCCATTATGCCCAGCCTGGCAGTCCTTGGGGCTTTGCTGTGAGGCAGTGCATGTGGTGTGCCTGTCTGCAGGCAGCAAGGCCCTGCCAAAGGGGCTCCTTCCCACTGCACTCTGTGTGAGCATCAGTGTCTGGCCAGAGCAGCACAACTGGCCCTGTAGCAGGGGCCTGGATGTCCCTGAGAAGGGGAACAGCTGTGTGACAGTTGTGAAACTTGAACTTAAAACCTGCTCATGTCTCCCTGATAGAGTTTCTGAGCAGTAGTGCCTAAAATCTGTGGTGAGATGTTCCTGTGCTAGAACTAAGCATTAGCTTAGAGCCCTTCATCACAAAGCATTGCAACTCAACTCTCAATATTTCACTGCAATTTAAATATTTTTTTAAAGAACATAGAGTGCTCAGCTGCAGCATGAAGGAAATAACTGTTACATTTATATTAAAGCTCTACTTCTTTCATCTTTGGAACATGCCATTTATTAATAACCTGAAGATGGTGTCTAGCTTTTTGTGCATGTGGCCTGAAACATTTTCAGCTCATGCATAAAAGCTGATCTGAAAAAGCAGGCTGTAATAAAAGGCAAGATAAGGACACTCCACTGCAATGCAATTATTCATCCCAATTATAGACACCAGATTTGCACCACAAATATTGCCTGCACAGTGGGTATTAGGAGGGGCTGGGCAGAGTGCCAGGAATTCTCTAATAAACTGGGTCATCTCTTACAAGAATGTTGTTATTACACTTGAGGGGTCAGGGGATAAGCAGGATTTAACCCTGCACTCGGCAGAACTGCTGATTCAATTTGCTCACAAGGATTGCTTTTCATTTTCAGTTGATAGCTTATTTTTTGCTGGAGGAAGCTTCTCTCTGCTCTTCAAAGGGTGAGCAGCAGAACTGGTAAATGCAAAACGTTCAGCAAACAGTTAAACACTGCCAAGGCTAAAGCCCAGCCTTGAATCAGCAAGCAGGAGGTCTGAAGAGAGGAAATGAGAATTGTATCCCTCTAGTTGTTAGAATAAAGTTAAAATAAGGAGTGAATTACTGGCTTGTCTTCACATAGGCAAAGTATTGTCCTAAATAGGAAACTTTTTTTTTTCAATCTTCTGATAATCTTCCTATGCTAACTGATGCATAGCCATGACTGTTGTGACATTTATAGGGCTGTGGCTTCTTCCTCTTGGTTCTTCAGTCCCTCTGACGATACTAAGCATGAGAAGCTCATTAACTAAATTGATGGAAGTGTAGTTACATGTTCAGTGTAGAAAATCTACCCTTCATTTTCTCTCAGAAGTCCTTGGCTTTTGTTAACAGGGTTATGTAAGTTTGGAGCAGCTTATAATGGAGGGATCAAACTTGGGCATGATCTTCACAAGGGGAGAATGCTGCCATTGAATATAGTCTATGATTTCCCCAAGAAACAGGCACGTGGCACAGTCAGTAATTCAAAGGCAGCTAGTCTGGATCTACATTTTGGACAAGCTGAGTTGTCATTTGCATCAGTGAGCATAAAGGCTTGGTCTGCTCCTCTTAAGATGGGGCAGCAAGTGAATAAAGTAAAGAATCTTCTTCAGCACTCTCTGCGATACCATAGAGCAGCTCACGTTGTGTGCAGGAGGCAGGCAGCTCCTCTGGGTCACTAAATACACAGTGACCTGCTGTCCTTTTACCAGATTTTTTGTGAATTGGAGACCTTGAACTGGAGAGCTTAAATGTTGAGAGTCTTTCTTTTGAGGCACTGGTAGACCTTCAAGTTTAGAAAGCTTACAGTGTCTGGTGGGTGCAGAGACCCACCAGCTGTGCTACAGTCATCACTCACTGCCAGAACATAAGCATCCAGCTTCTCAGAGGCTCAAGCCCTACCTGCTTAGCTGTGTTCAGTAGGTTCAGTGCTGATCTTGGTTTAAAAAAATAGAAAAATGAGATACAGGCTCCAAAGTAGAAAAGTTGAAGTGGAATGAGAAGTACTCACTGGAGAACACTCAGAGTTTGCTAGGGTGGGATGAACCAGGCTGTTCCTCTCAGCCCTGAGGGCCTTGGACTTCTCAATACCATCTTCTATCTACATGCACTTGTATTTCCCCTCAGTTCTATTCTGCTTTCTGCACTTTCATGTGGTGTGTCTTGTGGGTTTTTTGTTTTTTCCTTCATATCAGTTGACTGAAAAAACTTGTTCTTCATTTCCCTCTCTGACCTGTGCTCGTTATCAGTGTGCTGCATGTGCTGCTGCACAGGCTCTTCAGGAACGAGTGAGAGGATGAAACAGCTGATGTGGCAGTAACTGCAACATCAAAAAAAGCAAAACCACATATTGTCATCTGAAACACTAGGGCTTATTTCTGACAGGGAGGTCAAAAACTTTGGGGTTTTGTTTCTTTGATTTCCCCCCTCCCCCTCCTTTCTACAGTGTGTGGCTGCAAAAGTCTTCTTTGGGAACGTGGCTACAGGAGAGTTCTGTGGCTCTAAAACATCAGGTGTCCTTGCCTTAAGGAGGACACAGAGCTGTTGAGTGACTCTGGAAGAGGGCCACAAAGATGATCCAAGGACTGGAGCACCTCTGCTATGAGAATAGACTGGGGGAGCTGGGGTTGTCCAGCCTGGAGAAGAGAAGACTCTGGGGGGACCTTAGAGCTGCCTGCCAGTGCCTGAAGGGATCCTGCAGGAAGGCTGCAGAGAGACTTCTTATAAGGGTGTCTAGAGACAGGACAAGGGGGAGTGATTTTAGGCTGAGAGAGAGCAGGGTTAGACTGGATCTTAGGAAGAAGTTCTTCAGTGTGAGGGTGATGAGACTCTGGAATAGGCTGCCTAGGGAGGCTGTGGCTGCCTCCTCCCTGGGGGTGCTTAAGGCCAGGTTGGATGAGGCCTTGAGGCGCTGAGTCTAGTTGAGAGGTGTCCCTGCCCATGGCAGGGGGTTGGAGTAGACCATCTCTGAGGTCTCTTCCAACCTATGATCTGTTTCCATCTAAACTGTTGCAACTGCCTCTACACCCTTGCCCTTGCAGCAGAGCTAAATAGCAGTTGTGAGATGACAGTAATGATTTGCCTAACAAGATTTTTATTAAAACATATGTAGTAGATAATCAGAATTAACAGATAACCACATAAAAGGGAAAAGGGAACACTGGTTGTTCAAGTACAGTTTTTAAGGCCAGGTTGTTCTGCTAAGACTTCTTAGCTGAAAGTCCCAGTGTTCAGTAAGTGAAAGCTGAGCAGCCTCTGCATGCTTCTGGCAGTACCATACTTTTTGGTCTCTCTCTAGTCAGCCATTGTGTGCCTTTTGTCTAACATGAGATCCTTTTGCATATTGCAAATGCAAAGCTTTTCTGTTAGCCTGTATTCTTGCCCCGTATTCTTTCAGTAGAAGCAGCATTTTCTTAGGTAACTGAAAAATCTTGTGGCAAGCAGAAATCTGACCTTCCTCCAGCAGCAGCTCTACTTTCTTTGGGTTTTGTTCTTGTTTGACTGTTGCAATAAGTTAAGTGAGACAAGACAAGGCTAATTAGGGTTGCTGCCTTACATCTGCAGTAGTATTAGGCAGATTTCCTTCAGCTGCTCTCATTTCAGCTGTCTGCTGCAGAAGGGGAATTTTCATGGCATGTTTCAGAGGCTTTTTTTTTTTAAGTTGTGCTTATTAAATATGAGAATTTATATTTTGTTTTCCTGATAAGTGCAGATTGCAGTAAGATGTGTGAGTGATGGAGTGTTGTCAGGGTGAACTCTCCAGAACAAACAGCAAATGTGATTTTATTTATGTTTAGGAAACACCTTAGAAGGTGACATTGCCCTGAGCATTCAGGAGAGCAGCATGCACCAGAGTGGCTTCTTTCTTTGAGTGTTGCTGTCATGCTCCTTTCTGCATTCCCTCTGAACGTGAAGGAAAACTTCTTTCCTCTGAGGGTGACAGGGCACTGGAGCAGACTACCCAGAGAGGTTGTGGAGCCTCCTTCTGTGGAAGGATTCCAGACCTACCTGGACGCTGTGATCCTGGGCAGCCTGCTGTGGGTGACCCTGCTTTAGCAGGGGGGTTGGCCTGAATGTTCTCCATAGGTCCCTTCCAACCCCTGCCATGAGGTTTACCCTTCCTCAGTGCTTGGCTGGCTAGCTCCCTGCCATCACTTACAGAAACTGCACTCTCTTTTGCCAGCATCTGTGAAGGAGATTGTGCTGCAGTGCTTCAGGAGATAGCTAGACCTTTGTTCTTTGGAAATGGCTCGTAGGAAGCAGGAACTCAGGTCAGGCATACTGGGAAAAGTGACATTTGCTAAGGGTGAGTGGGTATCAGGGTTTAGCTTTGCTCAGCAGGGTGCTCCTGAGGTGAAGTCCACTTACTGCACTTCATTTCTCATCCTAGAGAAGCCTTGAAATGTGCCACCTGGATTACTTGTAGGTTAAAATAGGCTGCAGTGTGCTGGCTGGCAGTGCATCTCCTGCTGCAGCTGCTGGTAGCTGCTCAGTGTTCAAGTGCAGGGGAGAGCTGCTCCAGGCAGCCCACTGGCTTGCTGCATCTCCCTCCCTGACATGGATGAGCAAGAGAGAAACAGCTTCTCTAATCCTTCACTTGAATGTGTGAAGTCATAGCCAAGAAAAGAATCTGAGTGCTTAGGAGCAGTTAATAATGGATCATAGTTGAATAGAAGTGCTGCTTTTTTCTTACTGGACCACCTGGGCTTATCTTAAGGAGTCTAGTCCTGTAAAATTTATCATAGAATGGGAAGGTTGGAAGGGACCTCAAAGATCATCTAATTCCAACCCCCTGCCATAGGCAGGGACACCTCCCACTAGCACAGGTCACTCAAGGCCTCCTCCAACCTGGCCTTGAACACCTCCAGGGAGGGAGCAGCCACAACCTCCCTGGGCAACCTGTGCCAGTGTCTCACCACCCTCACTGCAAACAACTTCCTCCTAGCATCCAGTTTCCATCTCCCCTCTGCCACTTCAAACCCATTCCCCTTGTCCTGTCATTCCCAGCCCTTGTCAATAGTCCCTCCCCAGCCTTCCTGTAGCCCCCTTCAGATCCTGGAAGGCTACTCTAAGGTCTCCTGGAAGCCTTCTCCTCTCCAGGCTGCAGAGCCCCAACTCTCTCAGCCTGTCCTCACAGCAGAGCTGCTGCAGCCCTCTCAGCATCTTTGTGGCCTCCCCTGGACCCACTCCAACAGTTCACCTTTTTTTCTTTTTACCCTTTTTAAAATTACTTCATCCTAACTTCTAACAGTTTTTAAACCAGCAAACCCAGATTTCTGCTACTGGAGTTGTGATTATGTCTTTAAAAAATTCAGCTGTTGAAATACTGACAAATTTGGGGCAACTTGGCTATGAGTTATTAGTGCAGACTTCAGTGTTGCATTTCTGTGCTCCCAAGAGCAGGAGCCATGACAGACACAGGCTGCTAGAAAGAAACTGTAGGCTTTAGTTAAAATTCTGGGCTAAAAGATTTCTAACTTGTAGCAAGTGGTAATGCATGCCCACAGCAGGTCAGGAAGTGGGGGGATATCTAGGATTTGATTTCCAGTGTTACTGCCAATATCATGTATTCCAAGAAATGTACACAGAGTCAGGGAACTTGCAAATAAACAGTGGAACCAATTTAAACTCTGAAGCTTACCAAATAAGCATTAAAGTATTCCTTTAGGAACTTGGAATGCTTTGAATTATGCATGTATTGTAGTTTGCAGCAAGATAAAAGGATCTTTAGGTGGGGGAGGGTGAGAAACTTGAAAAGCCTTAAGGAATAATTTGCATAAATTGGTTGGAGAGAGTAAACAGCACAAGAGGGGGGAAAAAGAGTTATTTTCAGTGAGGCCTTGCAGAATGAGAGAAAACAAATTAAAAACAAAAACTCAGGTGGGGTTGAAACAAAGCTGAAGTGTTTTAAGCTTGTGTCAGTGCTGTCATTGCCCCTAAAGCAAATCCCAGGGAATTCTTGTACTGCTCTGAATGGGGAGGTGTGATGGTTTGGGAGTTCCCTGCCCCCCCCCACTTTGTAAAATGACTCAGACTAGAACTCAGCCAGCTGGAAGTTAAGGACTGAAGCTCTATTTACAGCTCAGCACAATGTACAAGCAGAGATNAAAATATTCCAATTAGCTCAAACCAGCACAGGAGGGGAATATCAAACAACCCTCCTTAGGAATTTTGGGGGGGGGGGTTAAAAGAGAAGTAAAGCTGTGGAGACAGTATAAGAGGTGTGCCTTACTGTGTGCAAGGAAGTGAAGTGAAGAGCATGAGCAGAAGACTTTCCCATCTAACAGTGTTGGTTTTTGTCTTACAGTTGCAGGACCGCACGCAGTTCAGTGACCGAGACTTAGCTACCCTCAAGAAATACTGGGACAATGGCATGACCAGCCTGGGCTCAGTCTGCAGAGAGAAAATTGAAGCTGTGGCTGCAGAATTAAATGTTGACTGTGAAATAGTGCGGGTAAGAAATCTTAGAGTCTTCTTTTTCTTGTTGCAGATGGAAAAAATAGGCCAGATGAAAGCCTTTTAAAAATTGCATGAGGAAGCTTGAAATAGATTTCATGTATTACATAATGAATGACCACGTTGGGAAGTGCTCCCCTGCTCATTCTGCAATCTATATATAGTAAAAGCCCCTCAGGTAAGAGTCTTATTGATCAGCAGCAGAAGCAGCACTACAAGCTGTTTGACATCCTTTCTAGGTTTGAGGAAGATTTGAAGTAGAAGTGTTACTCTTTCTTTTTTTTTAGGGAAATCCTAGAAGACTGCAAAGTGCTATTTATATTGTTACTAAGGTGCAAAAAAAGCCTTTCTAAAGATACAGGGGAAATATTTCTCTTTAATGCTTACAGGAAGGAAAAAGTTGTTGTAAACATAGGAAAGAAATGGCTCAAAAGTAGGAAACAAATGCTTTGCAAGACTGTCCTGGAGCCAGGCTGAGAGGTTGCACAGGATGTTGGAGGTTGGAAGGGACCTCTGGAGATCATCAAGTCCAACCCCCCAGCCAGAGCAGGACCATAAATCTAGCATGGGTTGCACAGGGACTCATCCAGACAGAGCTTTAAAGTCTGCAGAGAAGGAGACTTCACAAACTCCCTGGACAGCCTGTTCCAGTGCTCTGTGACTCTTAGAGTAATCTTCATGTTGAGGTGGAACTTCTTTTACATCCATTGCCCTCACAGGGCATAAGTGACAGAGGCTGTCCCTCCCCTTCTGACACTCAGCCCTCAGATATTTATATCCATTTAGTAAATCTCCTCTCAGTCTTTTCCAGACTAAACAGCTCCAGAGCTCTCAGCTGTGCTCCAGTCCCTGCATCATGCTTGTAGGTGATACAGGGCAGAATTCTGGGTCACTTCAGTGTGATAGTTTGTCAGGTGTTGTTGAGGAAGGATTGCTTTAGAAAGCACAGGTTTGGTGCAGACAGCCTGACTCTTGACAGCCACTCCAACTGTCCCTTCCAGAAGGTTGATGCAGCATCAGTGGTTGCCTCTATTCCCAGTTAGCAGCCATTACATCACCACTCTGTCTCATTCACTCCTTTCCATTCTTCAGAAACAGTCCAACTGTCTTTGCAGTCAGTACAAAAATGTGGTTAGAGTCCTCTCCCCCAGAGCAGGCATGGCAGTTGTGACTAGTCCTTTCAGCTTCCATCTTCTTGTTCTCCTCTTAAAGTTCTGACATTTCTGCAAAAGCAGAACTGGGAGCCCTTATTTGAAACTCTGACCTTCTGGAGCCCTTTCTTGGGCTGACACATCCACCTGCTAACAGAGCTACTTTCAGTATGAAACACTCTTCTGGTTATTTACATCTTGCTTTCTTGAGCACATGTGTCCTATAAAAAAAGAAGTTATACTTTTGGAGGCTGAAAGTAATTGCTCTGCTCTCTGTAGAAAGCAAAGCTCCTCCATATTTTCCAAGCTCTTCAATTTGTTTTCTGAAGGGTGAAGCTGTGTCCACTGACAGCATCTCAGGGTGGACTCCTGAATATGAAATACCTTACTCACTGGATAGTTAGGCTGACTTCCATGCCTCCCTGTTTTCCCTTAAGAACATCCTTATTGTCACACAGGGGTGACAGTATGAAGCTCTCTGCACATCTTTCAGTAGCATCTGCTTGAAACACTTTTGTCCTCAGGGCAAATGCAGCAGGAGACTCTGCCATAACCTGTGTTAAAACACTCAAATGAACAAAAAGTTTTCTTCATAGAAGCTGGTACTGTCTCCAGCATCTGTCCTACCTCTGCCTTTTGGTTCCTGTATATGGCAGACCTTAGAACTGTAGTTAGAATGGGGTGGAGGTTGGGCATGTACTGTGCTGTCTTCGTTTGTAAGGACTGAATTAATGTGTGATTCTCAGTGCTTCCTGTTGTCCTTTCTCTAAGGACACACATTGCCTGTGTCCCAGCTGTAGGACAGGTATTTTCCATCCCGAGCTCAGAAGAACCTGCCCTTAATTTGGTTTAGGCTCTATACAGGCACATTGTGCTGTGCCTCTCTCCTTACCTGCCAGCATCCATTTCCTTCAGCAGGGAGCAGCAATTGCTTCAGGTCAGCGTGCAGCAGAGTCTCCTAAGGAGTCAGGATATGGCAGTGATGCTTCTGGAAAAGCTCCCTGCTTGCAGGACTGGTTGCCTTTGTATTTCACCAGGCCTGAAATGATAGGTAGAGTGCAGCTAGCAACTCTTTCTCTTGGTGCAAAACCAAACACATTGCACATGTAAAATAGTCCTAAATACAGATAGAAACCTAAGCAAATGTGTGTCACATACCACAACAACTATAATGCATAAAGAATACACTTATATAAATGTATAAGCATATATAACTGGCCTTGAGTACCTTCAGGGTTGGGGCCTCAACCACCTCTCTGGGCAACCTGTCCCAGCACCCTCATGGTGCAGAACTTGTTCCTAACATCCAGGTCTAAATCTGCTCTTCTCTAATTTCAAACCATTGCTCCTGTCACTGCAGGCCTTTGGAAACAGTCCCTTTGCAGCCTTCTTGTAGCCACCTTTAGGTACTGAAGGCTGATATTAGGTCTCCCTGGAGCCTTCTCCAGGCTGGACAACTGCAGGTCCCTCAGCCTGTCCTTGCAGCAGAGGTGTTCCAGCCCCCCGATTGTCTTCATGGATTTCCTCTGACCCAGCACCATCAGGTCCATCTCCTTCCTGTGCTGAGGGCTCCAGAGCTGAACACAGCACTTGAGGTGAGGTCTCACCAGAACAAAGTGGCAGGAATCATCTCTCTCCATCTGCTGGCCATGCTGCCTTTGATGCAGCCTAGGATGAGGTTGGCTTTCTGGGCTGCAAGTGGATGCCGTTGGCTTATGTCCGGCTTCACATCCACCAGAACTCCTGAGGACTGTGAGAGAAAGCTTTTAATTAATACAATATAAAGGTTTTGTACATAAGATGTCAAAAGCACTTCCTAAGGCCCCACCACGGGCTAAAGACACCTCCTCCTCTCTCCCAGCAGCTGCCAGGAGCTGGATTATTGAAGGTAGTGCTTCTGAGTTTAGTGGCCAAACCAAGCAGTGGCTGCAGAAAGGCCACTCGTGCTTCACAGCTGACTCCCTCTCCTTGTTGGGGGCTCTAGGCCTGATCTGGATCCACTTTGTGATCGACAGAGACATGGAGAAAACCCATCTCAGAATGTTCCATCTTTGTTTTTTCAGTTAAGTGAGATTTCTGAAGTTCCAGCTTGGAATCTTCCTAGCAGGTTGACACCCTAACCTCCATCTCTGGAAAGCTGCAGTTCTGCTTTTTCAGTGGCTCCCTGCCAGTCTGTTAGCTCACAAAGTGCCTGAGGGCAAACATATGCTGCCTGCTTCTGCCCTTTCTTCCCTCACTCTTGCTGGCCATCTCTTCAGTGGAAGTTGCAGGGCTGAGTTCATTGCTGGCTGCTCCAAGCAGGCTTGGTGAGTCTGATCACATGCACTCGACAGGTGGTGTGTGACAGTTTTAAGGAGGTAATATTTTAGGAATATAATTAGAATTAGTAAGATGGTTTCCTGCATAGAAGTGCTGGTCTGCTCTTACACTCATCACAGCACTGCTCCAGAATATTCACTGTTAAATGTGGCACACAGGATATGGAACCTTATTGCCATGATAATTTGAGACACTATAAAAATACATTCATCTCCTGTGACATGCTCAGTGTGTTGAATGAAAGATTTTCTGCTTTGAAGGCTATGTGAAAGGACAAGATCTGCCTTTCCTAAGTGCCTCAGGTGGGGTGGGTTTTTTTGAGGATTTCTTAATAAAAAAGAAGCAGATTTGCTTTCAAATTTGATTGTAAGCAGCATTTATTCCATTCTAATATCAGGATAAATTTTAAAGAGTGGCAATACACTGCCCTGGAAAGAAGAGAGTCAGTTCTGACAGGGATGACTTTTATGTTGGGTGTTTTTCCTGTTCTCTCTACACACCATATCTAATGCACAAAAAGATGGGAGGCAGCTCTCTGTGTACCTGTTTTGCAGTCTTCAAAGAGGAAAACCAGCAGGCTGGGAAAGCAAATATCACCCAACAAAAATGATTTGCTAAAAATAGTGTTCAGCATGACATCTTTTAGCTAGTTAAAGAGATTCAGCTTTTAAAAACAGTTTTTTATTTTCAAGGCAGGCACAGCATGAAGCTGTCCTTAGTAGCTGAGGCTGCTGTTAATGCTTCCTAACTTTTCTGTTTGATAAGCAAGGTACTTTAAGGAAAACAGTTTAGTAAAAACTTTTTCATGCTATCTATCAGAAAACTGACCATACACTGGACTGCATCAGAAGATGCCTGGCCAGCAGGTCAAGGGAGGTGATCCTTCCCCTCTAGTCTGTTTTGAGACTCCCACCAGTGTGGGAGCTGTGCCCAGCTCTGGAGCCCCCAGTGCATGTCCAGTGTAGGCCATATAGATGATCCAATGGCTGGAGCACTTCTATGAAGACAGGCTGAGAGAGTTGGAGTTTTTCAGTCTGGAGAAGAGAAGGCTCTGGGAAGACCTTACTGCAGCCTTCCAGCACTTGAAGGGGGCCCACAGGAGAGCTGGACAGGGATGTTTTACAAAGGCAGGTAATGACAGGATGAGGGGTCATGGTTTCAAACTGGAAGAAGCTCAACTTAGGTCAGACATTGAGAGGAAATTCTTCCCTGTGAGGGTGGTGAGGCAATGGAACAAGCTGCTGGGAGAGGCTATAGAGGCTCCAACCCTGGAGGTGTTCAAGGCCAGGCTGGATGGGACCTTGAGCAGTCTGTTCTAGTAGGAGGTGTCCCTGCCCATGGCAGGGGCATTGGAACTCAGTGATCTTTAAGGTCTCTTCCAGCCAAAAACATTCTATAATCAAAGGTGGAAGAAAGTGTGATTGGGAAAAGGAGCAGTGCTGGTGTTCTGACATAAGAGCAGGGCAGTGGTTAGTTTAAATTAAAACCACAACTGAAGTAGCATTGAACATGTTCAGTAAACTCTGTTGGAGCACAGACCTTATGGAAAGGATGTGCATTTGCCACACCCTGATCATATGACTCAAAAATAGGAGCTGCCCATGCTTGGTTTTTAACAATCAAGAAATTCCAGCACAGAGCATGATTCAGAAGCTGGTAATAGCCATGCTGGGTGTACGTTGTCATCACAGGCATCAAACACTCCACATTGTCTGTCCTGGGCCAGTATCTGCTCAGATCCTGGAACTGTCAGAGATGCTCCTCTTTATTGTGGTGTAAGTTGTGTGGAAAGGGCAGTAAAGCCAGGGCAAGAAGACTGGCAGCAGTCAGCAAAGAGAATTGGAAGGATTTTTGGGTGCCAGTAGAGAAAAAAATGGAATGAAGTGTCTAGGGTGAAGAGCTGTTAATCAGGGGTTTAAAAGTAGATGAGAAGTCAAAAGCCTGAGTCATGCAAGGGAAGGAAGGGAGTTAAGAGGGGAAGAGTTGCAGACAGTTCTTGTTACATCCTGTTAAACTCTATTTTGACTCTTTAATTTTTTTAATGTAAACTTTAGCAGTGAAAACAATGATAAATATTCATGGAGTTTGTTGGTTTGTGGTTGGGTTGTTTCAAAACTCAGTCCTGTGCATGTGAAGTGGATTTAAAACATCTATATTTATCTGATCATGAATGGGTTCTCAGGTTCCTTGGTCCTGGACCCGTTTCATGTCTCACCACTCTTGGCAGTATGCTCACATATACCTTACTGCAAAGAGTGTTTCTTAAAGACCTGTCTTCCACCCCAACAGGGCTGCAGCATAATGTTACTCTGAACTTGATTCTGCCAGGTTATGTTGTGTCATTAAAGTGGAGCTGAGCTATCCCCTTGGACAACTTCTGTGCTGTAGGGAAAGAAAGGGCTGTGTGGGTCATTGGAAGCTGCAGAATGAGACAACGTGGCTCAAAGATCTTCTGTTAAATTTGCTGAATAATTTAGGTGACCTTATGAGATCACCTGGTCCTGCTCTTTATTTAGAGCAGGGCTGGCTTCGGGATTAGGTTTCTCAGGAGGCTGTCCAGCAAGATGTTGAGTACCTCCAAGACTGGAAGTGCCAAGACTCGTATGGACAACCTGTTCCAGTGCCTCCCCAGTGCATTATTTTTTCTTTATTCCAGTCAGAGCTTCCCTAGCTGTGGGCTGTGCCACTTGTTTCTGGTTTTTTGGCTGTGTGCTTTCCCTTCTCCCTTGTGCTGGAGGACTGAACCTGGACACAGCATTCCAGGAAGCAGCCTCGTGAGGGTCAACTACAGGTGAATAACCACCTGCCTTGAATTGCTGGTTATGCCCTCGTGCCTCTAGTTCAGTTGTGCTGCTTTCACTTGGTTGTGGGCCTGTTGCTGTTGTTACAGCTTCTGATGTCATTCCTGTTTATTTCTCTTCCAAGACTTGGATTGGGAATCGAAGACGGAAATATCGTTTAATGGGGATTGAGGTCCCACCCCCTAGAGGAGGTCCTGCTGATTTCTCTGATCAGTCTGAATTTGTTTCTAAATCAGCACTTAATCCAGGAGAGGAAACTGCTACTGAAGTGGGGGATGATAATGATAGGAATGATGAAGTATCAATCTGCTTATCTGAAGGAAGCTCACAAGGTATTTGAAAATGCAGTTACTACTGTGCATGTGTTTTTAGTTTTGTGCAGTCTGCATGCTTTGGATTCTCTGTTGTGCACATTCAAACACTGCTGAAAGGGTGGCTAACAGTCACAAGTTAACTGCCTCAGCTGTACTGAAGGTATGGTTTGGTCTCTTCTACCTCTGTATGCATGTTGTTGGGTTTATATCAGAACCAAAAAGCTCCCAGACACCTTTTATCAAAGACATCTGTTCCTGACAGATCCTTCTGAAGCCAGCTGATGAGCTGACACTCTGCTGGTGCAGCTGTGAGATGGGCAGACAGTGCAAATGCCTAAGTCTGGCCTCCCTAGGAAGCCAAATGCTGTTAGCTGGCCAACTGTGCACAGCCAGCTTGAAGAGCCATTCCTGTTCACCTGGGTCACACCAGTGCTCACCTAAACAAGCACTAACACTTGCAGACCTGCTTGCTTGGAGCTGGCCAGGGCTCTGTACTTCAGGTTTACCTGACACTAAATGATGCTGAAGAAGTAAGCTCAGAAGATAATTGGCTCAGACTTGGTCCAGAAGTAAAAGAGCTTCCCAGTGTGTCAGAGCCCAGCAGAGGCACTGCCCTTGAGCTGGCTTCAGTGCCTCTGTGCTCTCTGATGAGCAAATACAAACCAAGAGGAAAGATCAAAGCTGGTAGCAAGGGACCTCTCAGAAAGCCTCTGAAGTGCACGAGGAGTGCCTCTGTGTTCTCAGTAAATTGCATGATTGTGAGTGCTAAGTGTCTCAGACTTAGTTCCCTGCTTCTCCACCTCCCAGAACTGCCTGACCACACTGAATTGATCTCTGCCTTCCCTCTCGTCCATTAGCACTGTGGGCTGGGGCAGATGAGCTGCCACTCAGCACATCCACTGCCTCCACCAGCTCAACTAATTGCTCCCAGTGCTGCTTCTGATTAGATGAGATCAATAAAGGCTTTGCTCTCTAAACTAAAAGAAAGGCTGATCTAGTCCATACTATTGCAGCTTAATATGCCAGGCCTGATCTTGTCATTTTGTCTGAACAATTTAAAGGAAAGAAAAATGGAGAACTGGGAATGATTTTGTGATAGCTTTGTCATATTTTACTGTAAAGAGAATAGATGATAAAGAAATGGGTCAAGTGATTGAAAGCCAAGTGAGGTGCAGAATCTGAGTCCTTGATTCGCCTGAGGTGTGGAAGGAACTGATGTAGTCAGATGTGCTTGAAAGAAAATGGTGACAGGGGAAGAGTCTGAATTCTCTGCAGTTTGAAGTGAGGAATAACACATTTATTGAACAAGGCTGTGAGACTGAGCAGATGATTAGAGTCAAAGCTTAAGGAAGTACAAGAAAACTATAGGATATCCACAGCATGCAGGAATCCCACTTCCATTCCTTTATTCTACCACCAGAATGATTTCTATTCATTTCTCCAGTTCAAAGGAGTACATCTCACTGTGCAGCTTGGCTTATTTTGAACTTCCTGGAAACTGTTTCCACCAATAATGATGTGTACTGCCCAGTCACAAATGCTTGAATGTTGGAAAACTATGAGTCCTAATTTATAAACAAAAAAAAAAAACCCAAACCCACCAATAGCAACCACAGCAAAACCAAACCACTTTCAAATGCAGGAAAGAAAAGGATATTTTCAGTCACTTAATTAGGATGAAAGTGTTGATGGCACTTGCTTGTAAAATGGACTATTAATATTTTTAAAAGTCTGTGTTGCACCTGCAAAATGGAAGCATTAAAGCTCTTTTAACACCTTCCCTCTTTTAAAATGTATGTTAATTGAATCCATGCTTGTGTCAATGAACACAGCTCTGTGGAGGCCATTGTAGCTGTGCCAGGTTTTGCTAGCTGAGGATGAGTATTTGGAGTTGGAAGTGCTGCACTTGCTTCAGTCAGCTGTTGAGTCCAAGTGAGGGTTACTGATTGACCATCTCAGAGTCCCTGAGGTGCATCTTGAGTGACCTTCATTCCTCCAGGTGCAACCATGGGGTTGTTTATTGCTCCCTGCTTTACAGTTCTCTCATTTGCACCCACTTGCTGGCAGCAGTTGTGCCAAGTGGCAGATGAAGTTTATTTGAAACAACCTGAAATGAAACATTCTCAGTGTAGAGGTAGTTAACGAATAGCAGAAATGATTTAAAACAATTAATTGCAGGGTCTGACTGAAATATTTCCCTATATTTGCAATAGACAATGGTGATCCCCAGTTAAATTCTGTTGCTCCTCTGTGTGAGTGATGCACTGCTGCAT
The DNA here is from genome assembly GCA_013399775.1 of Semnornis frantzii. Taxonomy (NCBI): domain Eukaryota; kingdom Metazoa; phylum Chordata; class Aves; order Piciformes; family Ramphastidae; genus Semnornis; species Semnornis frantzii. The sequence continues at coordinate 76,225 of VWYK01068592.1, forward strand.
CATGACCTGCCCTCTTCCAGTGTCTCACATGAGCCATGCTGCCCATTGTCTTGTCCTCTTTAGATGTGATAACGGAGCTCTTGCACCCTGTTAATGCAAGCTCTGCCCTCTGCAGAGGGCAATTTTACTTGCCCTTGGAAGGGCTCTATTTCCAGTTAGTAGCCTAGCTGTTAATTGCATCATGGGCGGCTTTTATCAGAACTGTCTTGCCTCTGTGTTTTGTTCTGTTTCTCAATTTGTTGTTTCTAGCAACCATCTTCCTAACAGTATATCCCTGTGCAGAACTACAGGAAATCTGAGAAACATACTTAATCAGAGGTCTCTCTTCTGGTTCTTCTGGTATCTTTCTTCTTAGTTTGGGCTAATGAAATCATCTGCTGCTTGTGCTGGAAAGTAAGGATAAGATTTGCTCCATTTCCAAGTGTGTGCTTTGTTTATACCTACCCAGGTTCACTAGGAATAAGCACTTGCCCTACAAGAATGAAACAGCTCGATTATCAGCTTTTTGACTCTAACCAGGCTGCAAGGAGGAAGTGGGATTCTGCTGTGTACCTGAAGGTGTCAAGGCATGCAGGATTTTCATCTAGTAACCTGTTAAAAAACAGAAGTCCTGCTTCACTTTTGAATATCCCAAACTGAACCTAAAAAGAGGAAAGGTTTTGTGCATTGCAGGAGGGTTGTATCAGGTAGCAACTGGCATGACACTGGCCTGGAACCCTTGTGATGTGATGGCTTTTTCAGTAAGGCACAGAGTGTGTGTTTTTATGACTAGACATGGATGATATGACTTTGCTTTTGGATCCACCAGATATGACATATGTAATGGTAAAGACTACAAATGTTCCTTTGGCATAAAACTTGAATAAAGCCTAAAAGCTAATCTGTTTTTGCAGAAGAGGCAAGTGAAGGTCTTCAAAATGAAGAAATTGGTCACAAGGATGATGACCAGAACCCAGTATCTGCTGATAATGTGGTATGTACACCTCTGCTTTCCCACTCCTGTGACCTCCTTTAACTGCAGATGGTGAGATTTGATTAATGAAGAATAACTCACAACAAAAACTTTGGTCACATGTGCTAAGAGAGTTCTTCCTAATTGCTTGGAAGGGAGCTGCACTAAGTGTTCTAAAACATGTGCAGTAGAAGCTGATTAAAGAGCTTTTTCTGTGTGACAGCAGCCTGATCTTCTGGAGTGCAGAGCACAGTGCCCAGGTAGTGCTCTAGAAATGCCTCCTACAGTAAAGCAGTGAGAATAAACTCCCCAGCACAATAATCAGCAGTGGCTTTCTGTGGCTTTAAGCAAGTTAGGTACCTCTGGAGCTCAGACTGGAGGGAGTGGGTGCTCCTCATTCCAATACCCTTGGGAGGGCATTGCTTTGGGGTCCCTCGTTTTCTCACTTGAATTCACATTGAGTCAGCCACAGCTGTCTTGAGGTTTTGACTGACTGCAGTGAGACAAGGGAAGACAGGGAGGAGTCATGGCAGATAATGCAGGATACCCTCCTTGCTTAGCCTGCCTTCTCTCAGATTGGAATAGGGGAGGGGAGGAAGAGAAGACCCCATGTGGTAGAGTTGTTTTCATCTTCAAAGCTATCTGCAGAATGAACAGGTGATGGCTCCCCTGCCCTTTCAGTGCATTCAGAGAGTAAATGGCAGGAGGTCAGAATGTGACAAGGTCATTTGTGAGACATTAATCACACAGAATCTGAAGTGGGAAGGTGAACAGGAGACTCCCTTCCCTATTTATATAGTACAGAACATTTCCTTTCTTTGCTTAATATATGATCATCTTTTGTGTAAACTGAAACCTTAGAGCTGCATTTTCTGTGGGCAGCTGAATGGAAACAGCTGCCTTTTCCCTTTCTCTTTACCTCACTGTGACCTTAGATACAATCATTCTGAGTTTCAGGCTGATGCATTTACCATGGAGATGCAGAATGTAAAATGACAAAGGTAAAAGGTTTGCAAAGATGATGGCAGAGAGCCTCAGTTCTCCCATCTGCCTGAAGTCCAGCATTATAGAAATGGATACAGTGAGAAGTGTGTGGGGAGAAACAGTAGGGTTTGTCAAGCTCTGTTCTGAAAAGTAAAATCTGAAGGGAGCCCCTGAGACTGCAGAGCTGCAGTGCTTCAAGTTGGACACACACACACATAGGACTTGGAGAAGAGACAGGAATTCCTTATGTGACATTCTGGTCTTCAGATGTGTCATTGTGAGGAAAATGGCATTTATTTGGAGACTTTCTTCAAGCTCAACCTCAAATCAGGAATTTTGAATCCCAACATTTCTCAGGGCATGATGCAACAGCAGATCTTTGTGACATGAAGCCTTTGGAATGGTATCAGTCCAGCTGGGTTGTGAGATGCTGAAGCACAGGAAATGTGGATTCCTTTCACTACCTTCAACATGTACTTAAGCTTGGAGGGCACTGCTAGTGAGAGAATGTTAACCTCTCCTGGAGGATTTCTGCATGGTGGTTAGAAGGAAATTTCTGACTGGTCTGCAGGCAGGCAGCAGACACTCATGCAGCAGAGAAGAAACCTCTCTAAAATAAGACCCCAAGGACTAACCATGAAAGTGTCTGGCACCTGCAGTGGCCCTTGCCTACACTGTATTAAATAGTGCACTAAAAACATAGTAAAATTACTTTAACTTACTATTTGCAGTGAAGGTTCAGGACTGTCAGGATACTGAAAGCCAGTAAAAAGCCCAAACCTCTCTCCTTACACTACCAATGCTTCCCCCTCAGAAAGGAAGTGAAATTTGCAGCTTCCTGCAGGCAGTCATCCTTCTGAGCTTGTGCTGCAGAATGCTACCACTGTCACTGGCTAATTCAAACCCATTCTCTTTGACTGAGACCTAGCTTAGGAATAAAAACTCAGACCTCACTGTGCACTAGACTGTGGTCATTGTGTGTACTCTTTTCAGACTTGGAGTACAACTGGAATGGATTTCTGAGTTTTAAGCAGCATGGAGTGTGGCCTTGAACATTGTACTTTATGTATCTGTAGAAACCCAACACAAAAAGCTCCCAAGAATTTTTGTGACTGAAGTGAAAGTCTCAGAGTTGCAGAATGTCAGGGGTTGGAAAGGACTTCAGAGATGGAGTCCAACCCTCCTGCCAAAGCAGGATCACCTAGGGCAGGCCACACAGGAGTGCATCCAGGCAAGTTTCCAGAGGAAGAGATTTCACAGCCTCTCTGGGCAGCCTGTTCCAGAGCTCTGGCACCCTCACCATAAGGAAGCATCTCCTCATGTTGCGGTGGAACCTCCTGGGATCTATCCTGGACCCATTGTTGCTTGTCCTATCACTGGGCACCACTGAACAGAGCCTGGCACCTTCATCCTGACACCCACCCCTCAGATATTTACAGGCATTCATAGGATCTCCCCTCAGCCTCCTCCTGCATCTGGAACTGTCCAGTGTGTCACATCCTCACAGGGCTTTGGATTTGCACTATGGCCAAGGAAGGCCAAAGGAAACCTCTTCATGTGTTTAGGCAAGAAGTAGGTCAGTCAGGACTTGCCTGTCACTTGCCATAATGTCTGGTTTGCTCTAGAGGAATAAACTTTCACAGCCTTCATGGCCCTGCAGAAGGTCTCCAAGAAAAGGCTGACAGAGTACAGAGCAGGCTGGTGCAGGCTGTAATGAGGGCTAATATGCAGCTTAATGCCACAAGCATGGGGACAGAGCTCCTCCTCTGTAAACAGCCTGAGTCACCATGGCAGCAGCTCTCAGTGCCTGCAGTTTCAGTTTGGATCCTTCCTGGATCTTCTGGCTGAGGTGCATGATTGCCATCTAATGGGGGCTACACAAGGCAGAATTTCTCAGGAGCAAACAAAAGGTCCTGTTACCTTCCTCCCATTTCATGCCAGTTTGAGACAAGCCTCTTGTTTAATCTCTGCATTCTGGTATCTGAAACCAGCTGTTTCCTTCTGTTTCAGAAAATAGAAATCATAGATGATGAAGAAAGTGACATGATCAGTAATTCTGAAGTGGACCAAATGAGTTCTCTTTTGGACTATAAGGTGAGTAATCAGCCTGTAGAGTGGCAAACAGGATAGTCCACAGGATCTTCAGATGGGCTACCTGCAAGGACCTTCAAGAGGTTAAACAATTCAAGGGGCAGCAGGGTCTTGCATCTAAGTCAGGCCAACCCCAGGCACAGATCCAGGCTGGGTGCAGAATGGGTTGAGAGCAGCTCTGAAGAAAGAGACTTGCTGAGAAGCTCCCCAGGAGCTGGCAGTGCTCTCATGCAGCCCAGAAGGCAGCTGTGTGCTGGGCTGCATCCAGAGAAGTGTGGCCAGCAGAGGGGATTCTGCCCCTCAACTCTGCTCTGCTGAGACGTCACCTACAGTGATGTGTTCAGTTCTGGTGTGCCCAGCATGAGAGGGACACAGAGCTGTTGGGCTGGGTCCAGAGGAGGCCACAGAGGTGATCCATGGGCTCCAGGATACACTGTGAGGACAGGCTGAGGGATCTGGAGTTGTTCAGCCTAGAGAAGACTCCAGGGAGACCTTATTGCTGCCTCCCAGTAGCTGAAGGGATCCTGCAGAAAAGCTGCAGAGGGACTTTCATGAAGGTGTCTAGAGACAGGACAAGGGAGAATGGTTTGAAGCTGAGACAGGGCAGGGTTAGACTGGAGCTGAGGAAGAAGTTCTTCAGTACAGGGGTGGCAAAACTTGGGAATGGGCTGCCCAGGGAGGTCCCTTTCATCCTAAGCCATCCTATGAATTCAGCAAAGGGACGGAGGAGCCTGCAGCTGCTCTACTGTTTACCGTGGTACTGCCCATCATACCCTAAGCCATGCTCCTCATCCCATTTGCAGAGAGATTACCTATATTTCAACCCAGAGGGAGGCAGGAAAAATCCCCTTTCCACAGAGCAATCACATTACCTTAGCTGTAGCCATCTGCAGCTCCCACCACGTGTCCCAGACAAGGCAATTTATTGAGTCTCTGAAGCAAAGCTTCCTTTTTGTGCAAGGATTGTTCTCTGCAGTGCTGTGGCATGCTGTTACATGCAGCCTGCTGCTGCCAGCTGTGCAAAGCTACAGAGCAGCTGGAATCTTCTCATAAAATGGGGAGATCTGGGGAGTCATCTCCCCATGCAGTGCTGAACATGCCTGGAAGCAGTAGTGGGAGGGAAGAGAAGCAGTTGGATACTTGAAAGCTGCTGTCTTCTGCCAAGTGGTGAAGGTTATTCATGTCTTGGTGCTCTCCTAAGAGTTACCACAGTTCTGTGATGAATATTGAGCATGTTTTGACCTATGCAGCTGATTGTTTATAACTTAGGTATGTTCTCCTAATGGTAATCACCAAAGTCATGAAAAGCTCATATTTTCAGAACAAAAATCCTTCCAGTGGTGTGTTCCTGGTAGGGGCAGGAGAGTTAATATGGAGGGGGAATGACCTTTTCTTAATGTCACTTGTCACCACAGTGAAGGGCTTGTTGTGACAGCAGCCCCTACAGAACCTTCTTTTGTTGGTCTGCTGTTTGACATCAGTGATCACTCTTTGTGCCTGTGTGTTTTCTGACTTCCTTCTTAGCCTGGGCAGAATCCATTGCTGAACAGGAAACTTCTAAGCTTCCATGGAACAGATGCATCCAGCTCAGTTGCTTATGAAAGCCTCAAAATCACAGCCCAGATATTTCTCCCTTCTTCTCAGAGCTGTTACAACCTGAAGCAGTACAATGAGCAAAGTGTTGACTGAAGAAATGTGAATTTTATTGGGGGGAGGAAAAAAAAACCCAAACCAAAAACCATTTTGAAAGGCTTCTTCCAAACCTTCCAGTTCCTCACACAGTCTCACCTTTTCATGTCATTTGAAGTTGAATTGTGGGCAGACTAGAAAATGTGAGCATGGCTTATCAGAGCAGAGTTGTATGGGTGTGTGTTCTCCTCTTCTGAAAAAACAGCCACTTTTAAAGCAACATTTCAGCTTAAAAAGCCATTATTTAAAAGTGGATACTTATGAGAGATAGTTTGGGAGTTAACTGCCCCCCACACACTTTGTAAAATCCCCCAGACTAGACTCAGCCACCTGGCAGTTAAGGACTGAAGCTCTATTTACAGCTTAGCTCAATGTACAAGCAGATATTTACACAACAGACAGGAATGGTTACAGAGATACACAAGTTAAAGGCAATACAGAAACACAACTCCCCTCCCAGAAAGCAAAGTCCCCAGGAGGGGCTCCCAACCACCCTGCCACCTTCTTTCCACCCCTCTACCTTACCCCAGGGTTTGTCTTTATGCACAAGGTGAGTTTGGAGGATGGGCCAGGGGGGTTAGAGGCAGAGTGGTTGGTTAGGTTAGCAGAGAGAAGACACACTGGCTCCCAGAGAGACCAAGAGACTCTCCATGAGAGTGTCTTATCTGTGTTCTTGTTCTTATCCATCTCAGCAAGCCTATGAGTGCAGCAGACATCCCCAGTGTTAGCTTTTCACAGCCTAGCATCTAATTGTCTCCATTAAAATATTCCAATTAGCCTCAAACCAGCACATTATGAAAGTATTTGGTGCCACCAAGCCACATGGCTGCATAAGCAAGGGTGAGTTTATTGATAGAATGGTTTAGATTGGAAGGGACCTCAAAGATCATCCAGTTCCAACCACCCTGCCATGAGCAGGGACACCTCTATGGAGGGGACATCCACAACCTCCCTGGGCAACCTTCCAGTGTCTCCTCACCCTCACTAAAGAATTTCTTCCTAATCTCCAGTTTAAATCTCTTCTCATCAAGCTTCAATCCATTCCCTCTCATCCTACCACTCCCAGCTCTCTTTTAGCCCCCTTCAGGTACTGGAAGGCTGCTCTAAGATCTCCCTGGAGCCTTCTCTTCTGGCTGAACCTCCCAAGAGGAGATGCTGCAGGCCTCTGATCATCTTCGTGGCTGGACCACACAGCTTCATCATCCCCAGGCTTGCTGAGGGTGTCTCACTGCCACTGTCCATGTCACCAGCAAAGGTGTTCAAGAGCTCTGGTCCCAATACCAACTCCTGAGGGACACCAGTTGCCACTGGTCCCCATTTGGTCATTGAGCTGTTGATCACTGAGTGCAACCACCCAGCCAGTTCCTTCTCCTTCTCCCTGTTGTAGCCTCTGATATCCCTCAGTCAATGCAGCACTCACCTGTGAGCCTGAATCTTCACTGGGTGTTTGTGTCCTTCCTTGATAACAAAGGGTCCACATTTGGTGCTCTTTAGCAGCAATGCACTGTGACTTTGACCTTGAGGAGGGAGCTCTTTGTTCAGGTTATGTGATCTTTGCAAAAGTAAATAACTAGAGAAAATTAATTTTAGCTCTACACTGATCAACAGATTTAGCCTTTTCATCTTGCATACCAATCAGCTGCTACATCTGAAGGAGCAGAGATCTTTGGCACAAGCTGAAGTACCAATCAGAGCTGACTTTTAATTAAGTTTGTTATTTTTGTATGAAATGATTTGCAAGTGCAATAAGAGGGATTTCTGCAGAGGGAGAAATGCACCTTTTCAGCTCTGGCATTTCTCCCTCTGCTAGATGCATTCTGGTGTACTCTGTAACTTGAGAGACCCTGGGGAAGTTGGTGAGCTGACACTTGAGGATACCTGACACACTCAGGGTGCTGGGTTGTAATTTGTTAGCAGCATTGAGGAATTTTCAAGCTATTTTCCCTGCTCTCTGTCAAGCTTCCTGCTGTAGTAGTCAAATAATCACTGAGTGGTGGAGACTGGAAGGAACCTCTGGATATCATCTCATCCAACCCCTCTGCTAAAGCAGTGTCAGCCACAGCAGGTTGCTCAGGATCAGTGTTTAGGTGGGTTTGGAACCTTTCCAG